>JAOTQR010134161.1:0-21545 GCA_025774065.1 Solanum ossicruentum | reverse complement strand
TCTCGTAGAACACTTCCAGTGAGCAATAAAGTTGTGTACTCCAGTCCATGAACCAACTTTATGACCCGTAGATAAAACTATGGGTCATAAATGAGGCTTATAGACCCCAGGCAAGTTTTCTATTTATTAGCTAACTGTGGAGGTTTCTACGACCAACTGTATAAGTCGTACCTAATTCTACGACTCGTAGACTAGTCCCTGAATCTCAAACACCAAAACTATAGTTGGACATTCTTTGAAACCATGATTTACGAGCTGTAAAATCTTCTACGACTCATAATTGCGGTTGTAGAACTTGGGCCCATTAGTCTTGGACTGACCCGATCAACCTATAAATAGAGAGGTCAAATAATTTTGACCCCTTTCTTCCCTAAAATTACAAATTCTGCCCAGCAAAACCCTACCTTTGTTCTTTCGACTACCAACAACTAGCCACCTACCTTTTTTCAGCCAACATTCCAGCAACCATCCGACAACCCTAGGATTTCACCTCTTCAATTCCTCCTTTAAGTCTTACACCTAGCTCATTAAATTTGGTAAGTTCTCGATCCCAAAAAAACCTTTTAATTACCAAAATTTGTGTGATTGAGTTGAAATTGATTGATGGGTATGGTAGTCTGATGAATGAACCTGAGTATGTCATTATTGTGCTTAAAAATTGAATTATAAACAATAGGTGCCAATGTTTGAAAATGTGTAAAAGCTGGAAATTTGTGTGTTTGGCTTTGTCTTTATATTTGAATGATGTGTTTGAAAACCACATGGTCGCATATTGTTTAAGTTGAATTGACTATATGCATGAAAATTCAGTGTGTGATGACATGTGTGTATAATTCGATGTTAATTCATTCATACTGGGTCAGTTGACTTGGGAAAACATATAAAATGATATTTGCTAGGATGTATAATAAGATTTGCATGTGTGGTGTTAGGTGTTTGATTTAAGTCATGTGGGGGGTGTGCGTATTACTTTGATGCTGAAATTATTATTGAAAATTTCGTATGGGGTCCATGATGATAGGCTTAGAAACTCAGGTCACTAGGTTCTTCAATCTATGAGGGTCTTTTACGGCTCGTGGAAACTTTCATGAGCCGTAGTTTCCCCTCATATGAAAATCTAGAAACTTGAAGTTTCTGAGAACATATCAGATGAAAACATCTATGAGTCATAAAAAATTCTATGACACTTAGACAAATCTCATAGATCCTTACATGAAAAAGTCACTGGAACACTTCTACGACTCTTAGATCCTTCTATAAGTCATACTTAGCCTCGTAGATGTAATTCTAGTAAGTCAAATGTGTGCACACTATTTTTACGAGGACCCTCTACAACTCATAGTTTTTACTATGACTTGTAGAAGTGCCTTCAGAGTCCCTTTTGTGATAAAGTCTGAATTGAATTTACCTTTTGTTCTCTGACTTGTGGGGCTAACAATGTGTGTTGAATGTCTATGTTTTAGGTACTATGTCCTCGAAGCCAAGACACGATGAAATTCGAGCCATGCAGAGGAGGCTCAGGGATGAGACCTCGGGGGAGAAAGATGCCTCCGAGACTAGCAGATTAGTTGAGGAGCTCAGCATCCAACCTGATCGGGATACTGATAGACTACAAACATGAGTTGGTACCAAACTTGGGCAGGCCCAGACCCAGGCGATTATTGTTTGCACTCCCCAATCTGATGAAGGAGGCAACAACAATAGCATCTTCATTCAGATGACTGCATCTAGAGAAGAGTCAGATTCAGAGTCAGGATCTAACGAAAAGTCACAGACAAAGTCCTCTTACACACCACCTTATGCATCACCATCACTACCAGACGCTCTATCTAGCTGATGGTGCGTTGAGGGCATGCGGGACATCTACATTGAGGATATGCAGAGGAATGAGCAGGTCAAACTAGCCTACTCAATTTTTCAGGAGCCCCGGATCATCATCTCCGAACTAGATAGTATCCCTGGTCTCCAAGACATTATCAGCAGTATATAGGCTCTAGTGGCTTGCGAAAGCACCAGGGAAGTACTCCACGACTATGGTTCAAGAGTTCTACGCATCCTACGCCACCGAAGTACTTAGCACTCTTCCCAAAAGGAAGAAGCCCCTCGCTCAGCCTAGGCTAACACACACTAGAGTAAGGGGCTGGCAGGTGGACATCTCAGAGACTGTCGTCTGTCGTATGTTGTTTGAGCCCGACCCTAGATCCATAATAGAGTATGACCGCAGGTTAGGGAAAAATAAGGATAACGGTTTGATGAGAGACCAGAGCCGACTTGATGAGATGGATGGGAGCATAGATTGCTGAGTAGGGTCAAAACCCTATATGGTAGCCACTTCTTTTAAGGCCATTGTGAAGGCCTTCCTTAGCTTCCCCACCAACTTTTGGTGGGCCATTGCGAGGTCACAGATCCAGCGGATGCTTGCAAATAACACCTTGATGCCAGATTGTGCTATTCTGGTTGCCAACATCTTGGCTAGCCATGAGATTGATTAGGCAGCCACATCACAGATCAGATCTACGAGGTGACTTTTAAGAGGTCCACCTCCATCCTCTTTCCTTGCTTCATCTATAGATTCTGTCTAGAATCGAGGGTGGAGAATCTATATCACTTTGACTCATTTATTGAGGTCCAGCACACTTTAGATGTTATCCTAATCAAGGTTGAGGATAATTCGGTGGTACTTCAGCGAGCATCATATTAGCCAGCTCAATGGCTCGAGATGTTCATAGCTGAGCCACTTTTTGATGTTCCACCTACCACCACTTCTACTGCTACTATCAGAGGCCCCCATATACTGAGATAGATATGGAGAGGGCGCCCACTTCCACTACTCTAGTACCACAGTCCATTCCTACACAAACAGAACCTACTAGCATGGTTTATCTATTTGCGGCATCCATTCAGGCAATGGCATAATGACTGGACCACATTGAGTCCCAGTTGACTCAGTTACATCAACAAATCAGGCCTTGGATCTGCCAAACAATTACAGAGTTTGGAGGATGCATGAAGTCATTCACGGTTGCTACTATTCAGGATCGACTTACAACCATGGATGCCCGCATAATTGTTTTTGAGTTGCGGTCTAGCAGAGCTTGAGTAAACCATGGGCAGAAGATATGACGACCCTATAGATGAAGATCCAATAGCTCTAGGCTGACATGACAATAGCTTTGGCCGAATAGGTAGCATTCCCACAGACTGCATCTCCTGTGCCAATGACAAATTTGTTTTCTCCTAAGGAGCCACCACAGCCTTTTCACAGGAACATACCCTGCATTGATGATTATCCAAATGTAGTGAGGTTACATGCGGGGTTGATAGAGGAGCAGGAGCTAGAGCTTGCCATGATGCAATCGAGGTAGGAGGAGGAGTTGAGGCATGTTCGAGAGCTTGAGAGAGTGAGGGGTGCTGGCCCTTCCGATCATGGTTATACCACTGAGGAGGCCACCAGGAAGGTTGAGGGTGGGCAGACTCAGCCAGGCACTAACGCTTAGGCGCCCAGGTATGTTCTTTTGGACCCTTGTGTTTTATTTTGCATTTTATAGTATGCATTGAGGAAAAATGTACCTCTTTTTCGATGGGGTGTGGGTAGTTATAGGCCTCAGTGAATTCTGAGTAGCCTTGGCCTATAACTATTCCAAATTTTCAATCCTAGGGATTTTCTTGCATGTGTTCTCTTTCACTATGGATGTTGAACTTCTATTGAACCGACATGCTTAGGATATGTAGGTAGTATTGATAGCATATAGTACTAAGATCTATGCATATTTGTGTTTTTTGTTTTTTGTGAAAGATGATACCCACCAAAATTTTGTTAGTTAGTCTTGATAGCAACCATGCATGTTTGATTGAATTGATAGTGTTTGTTCTGATAAGTGAGGATAAAACTAAGATGAAAAGCATGATAAAAGAGTTTGTGTTAATAGTGTAATCAGTACCATATGAGTGTGAGTTTGCTTTGCTAAATTCATATATCATGTTACAATTCAGGACTTGCCCTGTTACTCTGATTAGATTGTAGGTTAGCTAGATAGGAAAAGGTCTTAGGTCGTTGTTCATAATAGTCCATTCACTTAGCCTAAATGACCAACCAAATGTGTTAAATATCCCTTGATCCTAATGTTTGAGCCTTACATGTACCTTTTCTTTATAAAAACCTAAGTTACCTAGCCTTATTAGATGTAAAATCCTTATATTGGCCCTGGTCCTTCCTTGAACATTATGCGCCTTGACTGAGGCAAAAAGCTTAAGTTGAGGGTGGCTATCAAAAGTGGTCTTGGTTCCTAGGTCAGATATTATGCACCTCGACTCAGAAGCCTAATTTGAGGGTGGCTGGTGTAAGGGTAAACACAAAATGAGGGGGAGAATTAGTGATACATGGAGAAGAGATAAAAGTGTGTGTTGGGCGCAAGAACAATGAGTGATGCCTAAGCAATGAGCTAAAAAGTAAAATGATGTGCAAATTTAAGGCAAAAAGCTAAAAAATGATAATAAGGCACCCAAAAAAGCTTGAAATAGGAGAAAAGGAGAATGAGATGAAAATAAATAGTGTTGGTAGGGCAAAAGTGTAAGAAAAATTAGTGTCAAGGAGGGCATCTAGTCACTATGTTCTCAAAACATCCTACCAAAGTCCCTTGAGACTACACTACAAGCTAGTAAAGTACTATATGATCCTAGTCCAAGTAGTCAAAGGTTATAGTCATGAGTATAGGGGTAAGCATATGTCATTGATCATAGTCGCAAGCATTGAATGCCTCTTGAGAGAGTGAGTGATTTTGCATAGTCTCAAGTATTGAATCTGAAAATATCATTATGAGAGAGATATGAGACTTCTTTTTATGAGGCCACTTGTATTGCACTATTGACATTAGACTAACTCAGTCATTGTGGCTTGTTAATAATTACCTTGCTTGTCATAGTTGCACTATCATATGTGTTGATTTGTATTGGTTTGTTGGGTAGCTATCTAAGGTGTTTTTAAAGTGGTGTGGGTGTCTGTGCTTGAGTTTAATATGATGTATGCCATTAGATTGAGGTCTTTGTGTGTCATTGTGCTACTTATGTAGATTGAGTTCGTCGTATGAGGACAAGCAACAATTTTAAGTTGAGGGTGTTGGTATGCTATCAAAATACAACACCTTTGACACTTAAAACTTGAAATTTTGTGTGTTCTCAATGTGATGTAAAAAATTTTGTTAATGACAAACTCTTATTATAAAAGAATTTAGCAAAATGTTTTTAGAGAAAGAGCTTCATTGCTTGGTGTCAAACTAGAATATGTGATGGATGATCTATTCTCTTTTTTTATATTTGTTTTGAAGATTACAGGGTTGGCACAATTTTTGGGCTAAGTGTGTAGAATTTTCTAAATCTGAGGGTTCACGATATCTTTTACAAGCCGTAGAGACTTGTACAGGACGTAGATATGGTTTCATGTACAACCAGTGAAGGGTGATTTTTCTGAAGTAAAATCTACGAATATGCAGAAGTGTCATAGAAGATCTTACAAGCCATAGACTTGGTGTCATCCCTTGAGGATTAGAAAGTGGGGAGTTGCTAAAAAGTCATTACATGAAACCCTCTATGGGTTGTAGAACTTTATATGTGTCGTAGAAGGGTATCGTAGAAGTCAGCCCCAGATTTGAAGAAGCAATCCATGAAAGGTTGATTACGGGCTGTAAAATATTATATGGCTCATAGAAGCTGTCGTAGAGTCTGCTAACCTAGTTCTCCTAACCTATTTTGGTTTTGTATATTAAAGACTATAAATAGGTTTTTAAGGTTATTTTTCAGGATGGAACATGATAGAACAGTAGAGAATAGTAGAGAGCTTGAGAGACACGCTTGTAAAAACTTGACTTTGTCTTTTAAATTTCAATCTTGTGATTATTGGTGAAGAGTTTTGGATTCCTTGTGCTTAATTTTCTTGTATAAGTGGTCTATTATGTTATTCAAATTCATAAGTCTAGCATCTACACTGATCATGAGTAGCTAAATCCATAACTATGGTTGTGGGAACCATGATGAACTAACATGGTAAAATCGGATAATTCATAATTCTCGAAAAGTGTGCATGTTGTAATAATTGATTCTCTTTGGTTTGAATGCTTTCTAGTGATGACCAACATTAGACCTCACCTAGTGTTACATATTGGATTAAGATAGTAATGAATAGGAAAAGATAGTAATAACATGATTGGATTGATGTTTCTCGTCTAATCAACCGAACTAGGTCAAAGGGAGGTTGTACCGGAACAATAAATAAGGGTTAGTAATGTCACACTGCAGCGATAGACCAAATCACGAAGTGAAATCACCTCTCCTCTGGGCCAAGGGTTTGGTGAATTTAACTTACCATTCTGCCTGCTACACACGGGAAATAAATTCCATTATCTAGGATTACTGAGTTAGGAAATCATGGGGAACACAATACCCTAGTTATTCCTCATACTAATTTAACACTTGTCTTAGTTTAGAATTACTCTTCATAATTGTTACAACAGCCCCCCCCCCTTTTGGGGAGATAAGAAAATCAACCCGAATTGTCTTGAATTATTTTAAGTCCACCATATTTCCGTGGAATCGACTCTAACCTCAATTAGATTATATGTCTTGAATTCTTTTAAGGAGGTGTTGCTTGGGCTACATCACACCTCAACCTCCACTTGTAGAAGCTTCCCCTCTACCACCAGAATGAGTGGAAATATTACCTTCTCCTCTACCACTAGTACGCCCAGCTTTATCAGTTTGAACTCTGCCCCGACCCCTAGTATGCAGGTTGAACCTCTGGTGGTGATGCTGGATCTCTGATTGGTGCTACAGAGTGAGAACAGTGGGGCCCAAAATGAGTCAGTGTAGGGCATTGTTGAATCGTACAATCAGGAGATCCACACCCATTGCAAGATTTGAGGTTAGGACCCTGTTGTGATGGAGCAGGATGGATGTTGTAACCACCTTGGCCCATAGGCCTCCATTGGGAATTAGACGAATTTTGACCTAAGACATAAGAATCACGAGGACCTAGTCCTCCCTCTAAATCTATCAAGGCTGCATGAACACCATAGTTCTAAAATAAACCTCCTTATCTGGTCATAACTATGCCCCCTGATGAAGCACCCGAGTATTATCCCAATGTACGGACCCTTTTGGAGTACTAAAACTTCTCTCTGTATCAACTCCACCTCTTTGATGAAATTAACCAGCAACTGGAAAGAATCTCCACCTTTAGATAGCTAAAATATCAATTTTCTAATAGGAAAAATTAGCCCTCTCACAAACTATTGAACTCTCTTCAGCTCGGTTGGAAGTATACTTGTGGCATGCCAAGCTAGCTAGCGAAATCAAATCTCATACTCAGAAACTGTCATACTGCCTTATATTATGTATGACCTATCTTAAACTCTCAAACCTCAAACTACTCTCCTTATGGACACTCCAAAGAACAAATCCATCATAGAAGGCATTAGAAAATGTTTCCCAATTTATTTGAGGAGACCCAACTGGAAGGGATTCTGTTTAAGTCCTGCACCACTCTCTGCTAGCCCACAGAGCTGGAGGGTAACATATCTCACACCATATGTATCTTATAGTCCCACAACATCAAGTAACTATCTACAAGTAGTCAAGAACTCCTGAGAATCCTTAGTCTTCACACCCTGAAACTGAGGCGGGTCCATTTTCTGAAATCCTCATATCTTTATTGCTCCTCATCAATGAAGGCAAATACTGGTGGAATATCCATAATCGGTAATGCTAGAGGCTACTCTACATGAATCTATGCCACGAGGGGCTGATACTGATCTAGGCATTGAACCGCAACTAGAGTAATGTGTCAACTGGGCTACCTGCCTGGCCCAAAGTCTCAGGTACACCCAAAACTCTTAATAATGTATCCTAAATAGTTGTGTTGCAGCATAATCATGAGGAACCAACTCCTGTCTAGGTTTCATGTCTATCTCGGGGGAGATACCCCACTCATAATCTCTTGCTAACACAACTCCTCAACCTTTGCCTCTACCTCTTTCTCTGGAATGGCACCTACCCCTAGCTAGGGTCTCAATAGAAATATCAGGGGTTGCCTCTCCTCGTCCTATAGCTGCAGTAGCTTGTCCTCATGTCACGACTAAAGCCCAAGGCCTAGAAGTTACATGACAAATGGGGAACACAAAAGAACCCCAAACAAGCCTCTTAAGCATACATGGCACACCCTTGGTTCTATGGAAGCATAATTAAATAACCATCAAGTAACAAATAATTTTTAAGGGGAAACGAGACTTTAGACTCATGCTATGGGGGTGTTGTAGGGAAGAGGATTAGCATAAGGGGCTTTCATCTCATCATCAACATACAACTAGCACATAAAGGAATAAGGGCTAAGGGAAACCTTCAAGAACTACATAAGCATAATAAGTCTAGCTTATAACATACAACCATAACCATGTCCAATAACACCTCTAGTCATTAAACAGAATGGGGACCAAGACACTGCCTGGGATCACCCTCAATAGATAGAATCCAAAAATAGACAACTTTTAATAGAGCATGAAAGTAAATAGATATTGACCTCGGATGTGGGGGACTCACCAATAGCAAATCTCCAATCGAACCGCTTAGCCACATGGAGGAGGATGGAATGGTGCTCCAGTCCCTACATGGTTAGATCATGTAGGCAAAAGTATGTGTTAGTACATTTGAATGTACTAAGTATGGGGGTACAAATGCAACAAGAAAACATAATTCCTAAATAGACAATATGCATAATCACACTCAACGATTATAGGCTTAATATGACATGGATGATAAATGCTTAGTGAAGAAATGCATAAAAGATGACTATATCATATGACATATCATATATAGGTGGGAAAGGACGCTAACCGACATGTAAGACCAAGAGAGCTACAATATGGAATCCCGATGTTCACTCCACATTGGACAAGTAGTGGTCTACTTTGCCAAGGTAGACCAAGCACTAACCTTACGACATTGCCTTTTTGAAAAGTTCCACCACCTTATGACAAGACATTTTCGGTGGGTTTCACATGACATCCTTATCTTACGACATAGCCTTTTTGATAGGTTCAACAAATATCCTTACCTTACAACATCACGTATTCAATAGGTACAAGCCCATATAGGGGATCAATTTCATACCTATGGTGGCACATCATGTTTTTGGTGGAAGACTACCAAGGTCCTCTCGGTGCTAGGTCATAATCCCATGAATACTTGAAATATAGTTATAGTCATAGCATACATAATCTCAAAACATCTAATATCATTCTTAGAGTAGCTCAACAAACATAGCTAATTTCATCAAGTTAGGGCTTTATATCATTTTTGTTATTCGTATCATGCTCATGAGCTCGTCGTATACTTATTAGACCTCTTATTAGTCTCAACTTCCATAACGTATATATCTTGCCATAAGGCATTCATTACTTGAGAAACTTGGCATGCATCTTTTAGTCAAATCATGGTGGGTACGTTTAGATAAACCTAAGACCATGCAAATCATGAGAAATTCCATGAGCGGAGTGAAATAAAACTTTTACGCATTATCCAAAGTAATCCACCAAAAGCATAAAGAGACTTGGCTAGGAAATCATCATACCCACACTTAAAACATAGATTTCACATGACTTTACATTTCATAATAATATTTAAGGATAAATCATCATAAAAATACTTCATAAAAAATCATCATATTAAAGAATTCATAAAATCATCACAAATTACCGTGACTTGAGAAATCAATGAAAAAGTGGATAATTGAGCTTTGTGGAGGGAATGTTCCTACAAATCAAAACCCACATACCTTGGTGATTAAACAGAGGAAAATCTAGCTTGGAGGTGAGGAAATCGAAACCCTAGCTTGGTCTTCTTGCTTGGAAACCTTGAAGAGCTTAGGAGTGTTTCTGGGTAGAGTTTGAGACTTAGAGTGTGACAGTGAATAGAATAAGGTTGCCTAGAGTTTTATAAGGATGGAGGGCATCATTTGAGGCTTAAAACAATGTAGCATAGGCCTAGAACATTAAGAAAGATTGATTTTTCCCTTTTCAAAATTTTGTCAGATAAGCCACGAACACCGTTTACGGGTCTTGGTCCATTCTATAGCTCATAAGAATAGGGTTTTATCTGATGACATTTTTTAATCCTCAAAAACTACCTATGATCCTAAACTCGTGACATGACTTACGACTTATAGGCCTGGGTACGGGCCGTCTGATTACCCGTAACTCTAATCTAAGAAAATCATATTTTTACCAAATCTAGACTTTAATCCATGAGCATAAGTTACGGCCTATGGATTAGTCTACAATCCATAGAACAATTCATACATAGATAGTCCTCCAAATGTGAGCTACTAGAAATGCACATTTAGGGCCCACGAGCCAATATACAGCTCGTACATCAACATATGCCCCGTAAGCCCCTCGTGGGAACCATTGCTACTCAGAAAATTTCCAGAACTCATTTCCTTGACACTTTTCATGCTTTCCAATCGTGGGCCGACAGAAATTGGCTTAGTTTCTGCCGCCATATCAATAGCAAAATCAATGTCACCATCTAGAGGAAGACTCGGTAAACCAGTCGAAAACACATCTATAAACTCTCTCACAACCCTGGTGGTCTCCAATGATGGTGACTTCTGGGAATACGCTTGAACATGAGGAAAATATGACAAGCATCCCTTTTCCATCAAACTATAGGCATGCATATAGGAAATCACCCCTTTGAGGTAGGAACTAGATGCGCCAGTCCACAATAACTGAGGCAAATTCAGATAGGATAAAGTCACTATCTTCGCATGACAATAAAGAATAGCATGATGAGGCAATAACCAATCCATACCCAACATCATATAAAAGTCAACCATAGCAAGAAATATCAAGTCAACAATAGTATCTCTCCGCATAAAGGTGACAATACAACCCTGATACACCTGATTCACCACTAAAGATTCACCTATCAAGGTAGAAACACAAATAGGCTCGACAAGAGGGTCACACGTAATATCAAGATATGTGGCAAAACAAGCTGATACATATGATTAAGTAGAGCCTGGATCAAATAAAATTGAATTACAACAGTGGCACACAAGAATCATACATGTAATAACCGCATCAGAGGCCTCTGTCTCAGCTCTATCTGGAACAGCATAGCATACTCTATGCCAACCACTAGCCTGCAGCCCTACACAAGCTCCACCTCTCATTATGCCATGACCTCCTCTAGTACCACCCCTCATGCCCTAAGAGGTGCCCCGGGTGCTGGTGCTGGGGCTGGATGGGTTGGCTGGGAATTCAAAGATCGGGTAGGAGGTCCATGGTGAGGACAATGATGGATAAAGTGCCTAATCTCATCATAATGACAAGAAGCCTTAGTCTCCTGCCTTTGAGATGACTGTCCTGTAAAGCCACAATGCTGGCTATAATAAAAGAGCTACTACAACCCATCTGGATAGGAGTGGGTTTGTCATCACTATCAACTGCAGGAATAGCTGCATGAACTACCTTGCCTTGATGTCACTGTCTATGAAACTCTCTAGCTCATGGTGGATGTCCACTGAACTAACCATGCTTGTGGAATCTCTTCCCGCCATACTGACGATCATGCTTAATAAACTTAACTGTATGAGCGTAGTCCACCACACTCTTAAAGGTACCACCTACTATAACTAGAATTTGTACAAAGGTTAACAAGCTCTGTAAGAGTGAGCGCATCGAGGATAACGAGGGTCAGAGAAGCTCCCTCAAGTCTGGCTAATATGCATAAAATATCTCTGAACCGATGGTGTAAAATTTGGGGCTGATGGTGGTGGAAGAACAGGGTCCGTGGGTCCCTCAGACTCATACTAAGGCTCTAGTGAAGCATTTCTAGCCTGTCCCCTAGGCGGAGCTGCCCCTCTGGCCTAACCATGAGATTTTCCTTGACCACAAGTAGCGGCCACATCAACTGGCTCGGGCTCCTACTGAACGTTGTACTCTATAAATTGACATCTACATAGAAGGTGTTGATTATACACTTTCAAAACAATTTATCTCAAGAAATACATGAATTGAAGCAATAGATGAAACCTTTTCCTGTCAAGTGCCACGTAGCCTCCCGAAGATGGGCATGAACATCTACATACCAATCCATGAGACTATACTAGACACCCTGCTCTTGACTCAAAAGTCCACAAACCTAGAGCTCTAATACCAAAGTTTTCATGATACAAAATCGAATCACGACTAAAGAAGATTAGTAGTAAAAGAACACGAACACAATACTTAATATGAAATCCCAAAATCTGGAGTCATGAGTACAAGAGCATCTGAAGTAGTAAGAGTAAGTAAATACAAAGCTCTCTTATAATGTAAGATACAATTATAATATGAAGAACAACAAAAGAAGTCTCAACAGATCAACAGTGACTCGAATACTAAGCCTCACTACTAAAATCTGAGATAGTAATAAAGAACTCTCGTAGAATAGAATCAACTATCACAAAGGGTTCTCTATGCTTGATAGTTCAACTGACTGGGCAGGAGAAATCGAATAGATATGTAATAACAAAGAATTCTATCACTACAATGAAATGGTTTGTACAAAATATAAATATATATAAGCAAAATAAAATAATGGTGATAGTCCAAGATGCAATGCAAATGAGATGTATGAATGTAATATATAGGATGGAATCATGACTGCCGCACAACCATTGTATACATCTATCAAGATAAAGCTACCAGATAGAACTCAAGAGCCTTACAGACCATGTACTAAAATCACTCAACCTTGCTACCTACTCATGGTCAAGGGTTGTCACAATATCTCAAACTTGTTACTTCCTCATGGTCAAGGGCTTTATAAAAGGTGATACATCTGACCATTGCCACCTCCACATGGTCAAGGGGTTTTATAAAGGCGATATAATATCTCAAAAGTGATACATTCAATCTTTTCACCTCTACATGGTTAAGAGGCTTTATAAAAAGGGGTATAATATCTCAATCTTTGCCACCTTCACATGGTCAAAAGGTGGTACAAATGCAATATAGAATGAATGCATGTCAATAGTGAAAATCAAAATAGATAATAGCATCATTATAAGAATTCCAATAGATAATCCTCATAGAAACTTGGAAAATAATAATAAGTGTCACATCTGGTACCACAAACCATCATCATGCCTACTCTTTCTGTAAGACAATGAAAGTTTACCCCCCTCTCTCTCTAACTTTTTTCTCTCTAATGGTTACAGCTCCTACCTAATAGCTAAAAATTTAGACTCACCTGCGTTACGCGATGAAAATGGTCGATATGCCACCTAGAGGACAACCTAGGCCACCGAAACAACCACAACAACATAGTAATATGGGAAGCGAGCCTGAACAACAATTATTACTCCTAAAATCTCATCTTGATTCCACAAATCTACATTTAAAAGAGAATAAAAATGCTACAATTTTGGCAACGGATGTTGTTGTTCATGAGTCGGAGAGGGAGTTGCTACAAAATCAAAAAGTTATTTCTATATCAAATTCTTGAAGGATTTGTGAGATTGTGAGGTTGGGGATGAATCTTCACTTGATATTCTAAAAATTCACTAAAATTAGATCATTCCACTTTACCGATTATGAGTCTTGACGTGGTGGAATCAATGAGAATCACCTCAAAATTGTTGGATGTGAGCCTTCAAAATTGAGGCCCTTTTGATAAATTTCAAACTATATTGACCACTGAGGTTTCTTCGCCATGTGCAGTTTGACCATTAAGGTTGCTTCCCCGTGTGACTCTGCACCGATGGGTGAAAACCCAGCGATTTCCTAAGGTGAAATCACCACCGATGAGCTTTTTGGTGACAGTGTCAAAGCTCCGCTGAATAAAAAAGGTCAAGAGCTAAGTCAAAATGACCTCCAATAAGGGGGGAGTACTCTAGATTATGTGAATGGTCTTGAATCCACTTCAATGGTGTAGAGTATCAAGTCAACTCATCACTATAAAGTTCCAAACATTGTAAGAAAAGGTTGTTCACCTGGCGGAGTATCATAAGGCTGTTAATAATGATAGAAAGGTCTCATTTGATGATAATTCATTCCAACAAGTGCAATTCACAACAAATTCCATGTTGAACAAGGCTAACTCTGGAATTGAGGCTCAGAACAGGAATAAGGACAAATCTTTAGCTCAAGGTAAGTCTTCCATTCTTACTCAATCTAATCATCTCGATCCTGTTGGTAATAGTAATGCTCAAGTTCATGGTGAAAAAGTTGAGCATAATATTATTGTTCTAACCCTTGATGACCAGTGTATTGATCCCAAGTTAGGAAATATCATTAAGAACAAGAGGTTTAGTCTCTACAAGAATTCCAAAATAAAAATTGGTATGGACAAGGTGTCTAATATCCAACATCCTAAACTCCAACATCCCAAACCCTATGGCCTTACTAAACTAACTTCCAACTTCAAAAGTCAAACCATTTATAACCATGATCTCTCACAGCATTTGTCCTCTGAAAATGCTACCAAGAAAGTTATTCCTACTTCCAGCAACATTCCTAACACTATTCAAATACTTGATCCTTTTACTATCATCCATATCTATGCTACCAAGTTGAGAGCAAGCCAGGCAAATTTTGAGACTTTTCTGAAGATCTGTCCACCTATTTTTACTACCAAATAGGGGCTACCTACAATGATCTTCAAGAAGGAAGGCATTTATGGAGAACTTGGAATAAAAATGCAAGTATACCTTTATTGGGAAGTTTTCTAACACCATGCTAAAATTGAGTTAATCAAAAAGAGTTTCATTCAACACACTCAACTATTAAGAGGTGTCAAAATTGCTCACTTCAATACCAGACACATATATATTGACTTGGACAATGAGAAGGACAATCTTATTATATTGAATAAGAAAAGGATGTATATTGAAGGCCAACTCATGAGGCTCTATGTTTGAACTCCTAGTTTCACTCCTGAAATAAAGGAGGCTCTTATTGTGCATGTATTGTTGTATGGGTCACCCTTCCTGAACTGCCATGGAATTGCTACAATATGGAGTTTATTTCAGCCTTATTAGCTCCCATTTTCAAGACACTATACTTGGATGCTGCTTCCATCCAAAAAAATAAAAGTTCGTGTTGCCAAAGTCAGAATGCAGCTGGACATAACAAAGGAAAGACCTCCTAACATATGGATGGGTATAGATGAAGAGGACTTCACTATTGGTAGGGAGCGGGTTATCCAGTATGAATGTATTCTAGAATATTATACTTATTACAAGTATTAAGGCCACCTAGCTAAGGTTTCTACAGTCAAGCAAAGGGATGAAGAAGATGAAAAAAAGAAAAAAGCTTAGAATGCAAAAAAGCCAAAAACCAACAAGGATCAACACATGATGATCAAGTATATTCTCAACCTTTCCCTACTCAATCTATTAATGGTAATGTCTACTTTAGTGATGTCTACTCTAGTGATACAGGTAAGACTGGAAATCAGCAAATTAGGGATAAGGGTAAGTAAATACAACAACATGAAGAATAGCAAACTCAAAAATGCAAAAAATAAGTAGGTTAATAGTTAGAAAAACAAGGAGCCAAATCAAAAAAAAATGATGGCCAAATGAGTAATACCAATGCTCAGGGAAAGGAGTTGGACAAAAATCCAAGCTCCATTCAGAATGATAAGGCACTTAATGTAGAGACCAACAATGTTGTACAAATTATGATGCTGGGTGCCCAGGTATTGACTCAGCTCCCATGGGGGAAGGTTGATCCTCCTATAGAATTTGATGGTTAGATCAGTGATATTTGTGCTCAGGGAAAGGAGAACTTGGATAAAAATCCAAGCTCTAATCATAATGATAAGAATCCTATTACAGAGACCAACAATGTCGTACAAATTATGGGTACCTGGTGCAAAAGTATAGACTCCGCTCCCATAATGAATATTGATCCTCCTACAAAGGATCAAACCCCCTATTAATTTAGAGAAAAGCATTGATTATGTCTCCCCTTCCCTTACCCCATTGTTTTGTTGTTGAAGTTATTGAAAGAGAGGGCGGTTTGAAGGAGAACCTGTTGGAAGGGGATTCAAGGGGTGGGAATCTATCTCATGTTCTACATAAGAACACTTACACTAACCCTAAGTTAGACTTTAGAACCCTTGCTACCCCTAATGATGAAGTTTCTAATCTTTATCAATAAGTGTTCAATAGCAACTTACAGAATCTACTTCTTCCCAGAATGTCAACATGGGTTCTATGGCTAAGGATATGGGGTCATTTTCAACCACTTGTACTGTGAGATCTAAATCTAAAAAGAATAATCTGAGCAAGAAAAGAAGGGATGTAACAAAGAAAAGAAATGGAAAATATGCATAAAATGTGGTCACTTCTCCTAATGTTTTGCCTAAGTGTGATGAATATGATTTTCTCAACTCTAAGGATGAGGTTGGTAGGGATAAACAACTAGTTGTGGAATAAGAGGATAATGATGGTGAAGTCAGTGAGCATCTTATCAGAGCCTTCAGCCCTTCCAGTGATAGTATAGAGGATTAGGTTCACAAAGTTACAAATGAACAGGACCTATCTCCCAGAGAGTTCCAATAATCCAATTTCAACTCCAAGAAGAGTAATCCTACTAACTTTTCCTCTACTGGTAGACTAATTGCAAGGCTCTATAGATCTAAATGTTCCTAATGATTAGTAGCACTACATGGAATGTGAGAGGTATTAATATCCAAGGTGTTGCAAAAAGAATCAAAGTCTTCAAAGCCAACCATCTTGGGGCATTTATCTGACAATGCTTAATGATGTTCACGCTCTAACAGTAAAGCGATCGCTATCAAGTATAAACCTAACCAAAGACTAGGGTCAAATACACAGGGGAATATAGGTTTTGACCAAATTGACTCACCAACAATCATTTCAAGTATCATTAAACTATATTCTCTATAAAGGTGGGAGGGTTTGCAAATTGGAGTGAAATAACTACAAATAATATACCAGCAATCATGAAGAGACAATCAATTTGAGGATTAACTTGGGAATTGTGTTTCCCATGATTCACTAACTCAAATACTCGGGATAACACAACATCAATTGAGACATCACATGCAGAATAGTAACTTAGGTTCTTCTAGTCTTTTGGTAAAGGTGAAGGTCAAATTTCACCATGGAACTTGGCGACTACCATGGTATACCAACTAACCATTACCTATTGTCCCAATCAACCTTTCCTTGAATGGGTTTGGTTAATTAGATGATAACACACTAATTGAATCCTATTATCCATTTCCTTTTCCTATTCATCACTATCTTGGTCGGGATCATGACACTAGGTGTGGTTTGATGTTGGCCACTATCAAAAAACAAGCAATTCGAAGGAAAATGGATAATGCAAGTGAATACCCAACTAAAGAAATGCAAATAATCTAGGTTATCTCAAGCTAGCTACTCATCGTTCCCACAACACCAAGTTGTGGGGATTTAGCTACTCATATCTTGGGTAAAATAAGAAACAATGAATAAAATAGACATAGTTGAGAGACTACCCAAAGAAAAGGAAGAACAATAAACTACCTTGATTTTGGATTCATAAGCTTAGATAATGGAGTTGAATTACAAGTGATTCTAATCCCCAAATTGGGTCTTCAAAGTGAAAGCCTAGTCCTCTACTCTAAAACCCTAAGAGAATCTCTCTAGGAAATCTTCTATTCTCTATAATCTGCTTCTCCTCTAAAAATCTAAACTTATACTATTCATACTACTTACAAAAAGGACATTAAAATAAATAAGAAATCTGGTTGCCAGTAGTAACTGCTCGTAGGTACGACTCATAGGGTGACCTACGAGTCCTAGTCGGGCTTTCGTAGTCAACACTTGGCATTTTGGACTTGACTGCTACAATCCATGTTATGAGTCATTATCTGGTCTACGACTCGTGTTTTCTCGTAGTCCAACCTTGCATTTCTAGGTCCAAATTAAATCAAACACTGTTAATAACTATGAGGTCCTCTTCTACAAGTCATAGTGAGGACTACGACCCGTACCCTGGGCTCGTATCAGTGAAATTCGATTTCTCATATTTTGATTTTGGAAGCTATCAATCACTACGGTCGTCCCCTATGACTTGTAGCTTAGGCTACGACTCATAGTGGGTCTCGTAGGTCCTTAAATTCAACAAAATCTGCTACTTTTTCCCAAGATTAAGCTAACTTATATTTTCCACAAAAACAAACACAAAACACATAAAAAGCATAAAAAGTCACATTGAGAGCACACAAAATCCCTTGTTTTAGCACCAAATGTGTTGTATTTTGACAGCAAATCAACACCCTCAACTTAGAATTGTTGCTGCTCAAGCGATGACTCAACTCTAGATAGACAATAAGCAATACATGGAAATCATCCTAATGGCATATACTTTATCCAATTTCAACTAAAGAACCCAAGCTAGCATTGTCAAAACCTGATTGTTTAGCTATCATGCAAGCCAAGGCACATTGATGCATTTGACAATCCAACTATGATAAGATAAGGAGTATCTACAATTCACAATCACTGAACAGGTCATATTCTATCCATGCGATGCAAAAGCCAAGTGTTAGAGAGGGATTTGAGGAATGTTTTGAATGATATGGGGCTGAAAAATGACTAAGTATATGTATTTTTACGCATAAGAAGGCTTAGGCCAAAGATCCCAAAGCCTTAGGCCGAAATAAGAAAACTGGCAACAAAATACACTGCTTTGTGATTGCTCCGCTTCACGGAGCCAATGTGCTCCCCTATTGTTTTGCGCAAACTTGAAAAAATCAAATTTTGCTATGGTTACTCTAAAATCGGGGTTATACCCATTTCCTACTAAATTTTGTTCCCTGATCAAGAATATGAAGTCGAACTTTTGATATCACGTACGAATTTTGAGATATAAGAAAATTACAAATATGGGGGTTTCCAAGGCATATTTTCGGGTACTTTTTGCTGCGTACAATATCTCCCCCTTGGGAATATTCGTTCCCGAATATCAAAGAAACGTATATAAGAGGAATAATCAAGATGAGTTCAGCCCACACATATGAATGCAATAATTTATCTAAACACCACTTTCAAAAATCTCAACAAAAGTGTCAAAATCACCATTAACTTGTCAACATAAACATGAATGCATGCAAATGACATAAGGGCTGAAACATAAGACTTGGAATTATATAGGGGACTTGAATTAGTACCTTAGGCTTGAGTAGAATGGAAGAGATAGGGATATCACTTTTGTATTCCACCTCAGCTTCCCATGTGACACTTTCAACTTGTTGATTTCTCCAAAGAACTTTAACAGAAGATGCATACTTGTTCCTCAACATGTTCACTTGTCTATCCAAGATTTCTCCCAGAACCTCTTCATAAGTCAAATTATCTCCTACCACACCAAAACATCCAAAGGTACAATAGCACTTGGGTGACCCACACACATAGATTGGAAGACCAAATGAATAATATTCATATCATTGGGCAACTCCAACTCATAGGCCACCTTACCAATCCTCCTCAACACTCTATAAGGACCCACAAATCTTGGACTCAATTTATCCTTCTTACCAAAATGAACCACACCCTTCATGGGTAAGACCTTCAAATAGACCCAATCACCAACCTTGAATTCAAGATCCCCTCTCCTCACACGGCATAGGACTTTTGGCTACTGTGGGTTGTCCTCAACTATTCCCTTATCAACCTCACCTTCTCCATGGTGTACATAACAAAATCTGGGCCTAACAAAGCCATCTCTCCTACCTCAAACCATCCAACCGAGGACCTACAGCGTCTACCATAAAGAGCCTCAAAAGGAGACATACCAATACTTGAATGATACCTATTGTTGTAAGCGAACTCAATAAGTAGAAGATGTTCATCCCAACTACCCTTAAACTCCAAAACACAAGCTCTAAGAATATACTCAAGAGTTTGGATAGTTCTTTCATCTTGGCCATCTGTTTGAGGGAGAAAGGTCATACTAAGCTTTATCTTGGTACCAAGACCTCTTTGGAAGGACCTCCAAAAGTGAGAAGTGAATTGAGCACCACGATCCGATATTATAGACAAACATACTACATGCAATCTAACCAATTCATGAATGTGCAAATTGGCATATTTTTTGGCCCTATAAGTATAATTAACTAATAGGAAATAAGCCAACTCTGTCATTCTATCAACCATAAACCAAATAGAATCAAAATGCTTTCTAGTCTAAGGCAACCTAACCATAAAATCCATGTTAATTTCCTCCCACTTCCAAGTAGGAATCTTTATATCTTGGGCTAGGACACCCGGCCTTTGATGCTCGACTTTCACATGTTGGAAATTATGACAAATGAATACAAACTTAGCAATATCTCTCTTCATACCACCCCACCAAAACACTTCCCTCAAATCTCTATACATCATTGTAGAACCGGGGTGAATAGAATAGGATGTATCATGAGCCTCATCTAAAATATTCTTTCTCAAGTCATCAACACTAGGCATACATACACTACCTTGGTACCTAAGGGCACCATCTCCCTCTTTTTTAGAAAACCTCCACATTACCATGTCTCACTAAGGTCTTCAATTCTAACACGTCGAGGTCAAGATCTTGATTTGCCTTTACCTCCTTAATCAACGAAGATTTAGAACCATCAACAACCACAATCCCACCATTATCAGTTTCATCCAACCTAATGCCCAATCTTGCCACCTGATGGACCTCCCTAGCCGCACCAACCACAATATTAGCTTTACCAGGGTGATAATGCACACTTATATCATAATCTTTAAGGAGCTCCAATCATCTTCTTTGTCTCAAGTTGAGATCTTTTTTATTGAACACATATTGATAGTTCTTATGATCAATAAACACATCAACATGGACCTTATATAAGTAATGACGCTAAATTTTCAAAGCAAACATCATGGCGACCAATTCAAGATCATGGGTAGGATAATTCCTTTCACGCACTTTAAGTTGTCTAGAGGCATAAGCTATCACCTTACAATTTTGCATCAAAACACAACCCAAATAAATTCTTGAGGCATCACAATACACAACAAACCCTTCGAACCCTTATGGTAGAGTCAAGATAGGAGCGAAGACAAGCTTATCTTTCAAAGTTTGGAAACTCTTTTCACACATATTGGTCCACACAAATTTTGTCTTCTTTTTGGTCAACTTAGTCATAGGAGAAGCAATAGAAGAGAAGCCACTAACAAACCTCTGGTAGTAATCCGTGTCACACCCCAAAGTCCCGTTAGGGCGAACTGACACCCGTTGCCGAGAAGGCTCGGGAGAACCAACCTGTGTCTATTTGTTTTCTATACATACTATGAGGGGTTTCTACATTTAACATGCCTTTAATAAGATAAACAGTGATAACAAGCTAAAAAGAAATGCATATGACTAGGTTGTTGGGGCCCTAGTGTCTATAGTACGAGACATAACTTCACTTTGCTTTACATAGTCTACAAAGCCTCTAAATAAAGAAAAAACATCTGATAAGGGTCGGGACAGGCCCCG
>JAOTQR010134143.1:0-21553 GCA_025774065.1 Solanum ossicruentum | reverse complement strand
ACTCCCCGCACCTCAATTTGATTAAATTTAAGCTATACTTCAATCCCAACAATTTATCCCAATTAATAATTAACCTTGAGAAATTTCGGGGTTTAACAATTAATGCTCTAGATTACATACATTATGTATCAACTCCTATGAGTTATGATGTTTTTGCTTTTTGTCTTCTTCCTATAACAATGATCAACCCCCACCCTTTCTGTTTTCTTAGTTTATGATGGTTTTGCTTCCTATTTTGGTTATATTTTATTTTTTATATTAATTTAAATATATAATTAATTAAATGTTAAATAATAAAATTTAAATTAACTCAAGGTTGGGTAGTAAAAATCTAATTATCTATGATGTGTAATTTTTTTTTTATTAATTATCTGCATGTTAAAATTCCCATTAGCAAATTAATTTTCTAAATCCCTATTTTAGTGCTCCACATTCCGTAAAATTGTGCTTTTTTTAATTACTAATTATTAGTTGTTAAAATTTCTTCTTAGTAGCAAATTATTTTCTGCATTCCTATTTTTATGCTCCACATTTTCTAAAGATGTGCAGTTTGTTTTATCAATTCTCTACCTTTAATGGGTACATTGGCTTACTTATTACTAATTATAATTTATATTTTTCATCTACTTATCTAATCAAAGATTGATTCCATGTTGAGGAGTAAATGATTCTGTGGCAATGTAAATTGCCTTATTCATACTTTTTGCAGGTTTTCAATAGGTGCAATACTTAAATATTATTTGTATTATTCTTTCTCTTATTTATTTATTTATATTTATTATTTTCCTTCTTTATTTGCTTTAAATATTAACCTTCATATTCATAATCTCCAAAATTTAAAATTTTAAGATATCTTTTGGTATTCCTCTATTTTTATCTATTTGATTCATCTTTTTTTGTTTCATAAGATCCTTACCCAAGGTCATTCAATTCATTTGAAAGTTAAAGCAGTGGAAGCGCTTGTCACGATTGTATTGTTGATTCACACTTTAGTTTGAATTAAAGTAGCAGATTCTTGAATATAAGAACTCAAAAAATCATGTAGTTCTATATATTTCTTTTTTTCCCATCTATATTTGTTATGATTAAAAAGAATGATATGTATGTTTTATTTTTTCTTCTCTATTTATTGTTTGTGTTTTCTCTCTATTGGACTTATTGATTTAATTTTTCATAAATTTCTAATTATTGTAAGTTTTTTTTATTTAGGCTCGAATCAGAATTAGCCATTTGCAATTTCATTGATAGTATACTAACTACTAATCAAAGTTCAAACCACATATATTTTCATAATTTTAATCATTGCAATAAATCTATAAAACTTTACATGGGACACACGTGCAAAGCCAGAAACTAGTAAATACAAAAAGCAAAAACTAATGTAAATGTCTTCTCAACCTAAAATAGAGAAGTGTAGAACTTTCCAGCTCCTCTTTATCCATCATTTTTCTAAGCTTGGATTTGGCGATTCCAATGTCCTTTTTCGACCAATTAAGTTCTTAATTCTCCTCTTCCACCTTCTATCTTTAATTTAAAGGCTCTGATTTTGGTATCTTATTGAGTTTCTAGTTCCATCTTCTCTTGGTTTGTGCCTATCTTGTCTGTTATCTTTATATGACCATGTTTAGGTTGCTCGCGTTTTGTTCGATTGGCTAGGATTCAGATCTGGTGCTCCTGATTATTGGATGTCTTGCTTGTATTCTTAACTCCTACCAGTTATGTGTTTCCCCCCCTTTTTTTTGACCTTTTTGGTATTTTATAGGTGTGGTTTCATTTGTGTGTTTTTTCAGATTCATTTGTTTGTTGCACCTTTTGATTCTTGATCTCGTTTGTCAAGTGTTTCTGTAGGATATTGTTGAATTGGAATCTATTTAAAAAGATATGGGATCTATGGAGTTTCATCGAGAGGTTCCATTTGATATTTCTTATTTTTGAAGTCGATCTAGTGTTATTTTCGTTGTTGGTTGGTTTCCATCCACGCATGCTTGTGGCTCAAGTGTTCTTTGTCCCCATTGTGCTCTCTGGGATGCTAATAAGTAAGATTCTCTCCTCCTTTTAGTTTTTGCGTCTAAAGCAGTGTGATCCATAATGAGACTGAAGTTTCCCTTTCTTTCAATTTGCACTGAACAAGATAGATCTTTGTAAAATAAAATTAACACTCTAAGGTGTTGTGACACTTTAGGAATTTCCTAAGCTAAAATTTGAACTTTTCTTTTGTGTGTGTGAGATCATACTGAGTACTTCCAATCTTGAATATAGGTATTACAACCTATTCTATAGTGGAATGATAGATTTGAGATGGATTTATTCCTTATCGATTGAGTTTCGATATGAAATTGGGTGATCCAATAACTTCAAGGTTGTGAATGTATGGTAAGGTCCTTTCCTAAGTATTTGAAGTATGTCAAAGGTGGTTTGAGATCATAAGTGACACCGAAGGTAAAGACAAGTTCAAAGCATTTCAATCAGCTAAGTGTCGGTATGAGTTCATCGAAGGGTCAACTTCAAATGATCATATCTCTCAGCACATAATGAGTTAGGTGACCTATAATATACTAAATTGTAGATCTATTAATTAGCTTTTGAATGCAAAAAATTTTGCCTTAATCAGAGTTCGAAGTAAAAAAGTTATGATTGTTTTACTTAAGCCTGCTGAATTTGTAAAATTCAGCGATCCACCAAATAATTCGATGATCCGTTGATTTAGCTTGCCGAAATGCTCCGAGAAAGCATAGAATTTGTCAAAAAGATTGGCCCAAGGTCCTCATTCAACGTACCGCTTAATGGTTTGTGATGAGGCCCCTAGATCGTCATTTTGGCCACTGAAACTCATCAAAAGGTCATTATTTTCAATTTTGATGATTGTTTGACTTTCCCAAAAGGTTATTTTCGAACTTTTACCCCTAATATAGCCTAATAACCTCCCATTAATGCATAGATCCCTAAAAACATTAAAATTTTGTGTTCAAAGCTCTCCTAAAGAAGAGACTAGGGTTTTTCATCTTCAAGTTCAAACCAAAGGCTTTTTCAAGAGATTTTTCTCTTCTAGGTATGTAAGGCTACCTAAAACATGAAAAGATTTCTTCCATGTGCCCCATAACCATGATTAATTGAATTGTGAAGCTTGAGATTATTCTCCCTAAAATCCTAGAATATCCTCACATGTTATTATATAATTAATAATTCTCATGCGTCAACTTCTTAAATTCATGGATTGCACTTATTACCATATAAACTTCAGTTATATTATCTCTTAAAGTTGGTAACAGAAAGATTATGAAAATATTAAGTCTCCATGCATGTTTCTTTGAAGGTTTTCTTGTAAACTATATATTCTATGTATTTTTACGTTCTTGATGATCATCCTGAACTTGATTTACTGAACAAGTACTTTTGCATAATCTTAAACCCTAGATATTATTTAATATTAGATTACATCAATGAACATAGGGATTGAATCTAGAGCCTCGACATTAGGAATGTGATTGTGATTGAGCATGATGATGATGTTGATAGAACTTGTTAGTCTTATGAGTCCTCATAAATTGAACTCAAATAATTGGTCTAAATTAATAGTCTTCTTAATGATTGTCTAAACCACTCTTGAAAGATGTAATTGAAAATTGCTTGGATGGTTGTAGGCCAAAAGGCTTGATTAATTGTGATGAATTGGTAAGTGTCCTTATGAGACTTATTTGTGGGATTGAGTTTTTATGAGCGTTGAGTCCTGGAGGAGTATTGAGTATCGAATTGAGTGAGAGTACGTCCAATTCGAACTCAATAACTATGCTGCCAACATAGGATGATTGATAGGGGCCATACCTCTAACGTCCTTAAAGAGGCTTGATGGAGTTTTGAGCATCCCTTTCATGGCATTAGACATATGAGAAACGCCACTATTTTGTTGTATCATCACCGACTTATAAGTGATAGTTTTCGATTAGAGAAACTCCTAATAGGTCATGATAGTACTCTGATTGGATTAGATGTGATTGGTCTCTATCTAAACCATATTTTACTTGACTTATGACATCTGGTTGAGTTCATTATCTTTATGAGTTGAGTCTATTGAGTTGAGTCTTTGAGCTTAGTTGATAGTTGAGTTGAGTATCTATGATTGTACTTTTTCCTTTCTAGCTATTTTACATACTCATACATTCCACATACCGACGTTCATTTGGACTGCATTTTTTCATAATGCAGAGACAGGTATTAGAGATCATCAATAGGTACTTCGTTGAGGATCTTTTTATATTCAGTTAATTGGTGAGTCCTCCCCTACATTCTGATGATATTCCACTTATCTTTCTTGCTTTGAGTTTAGCACTTTCATTTTTGATTTAAGGTAGCTATGAACCTGTCACTAGAACCATCTAGATTCTTAGAGATAGAGGCTTCATAGATAATGAGGGATTAAAGTTGTTTCAATTTTGAAGATTTGTACTTTTCAAACTATTTTTACAATGTTGAATTCATGTGGATTGTCAATTTTAACCATTATTTTATGGAGTTTTTAATTGATGAGCCTACTAGAACGTTCCTTGTACATAAACAGAGTCTTCCGCTATTAATCAATGAGTGATTGAGCCAGGTGGTCGAGACCAATAAATTTTTCTTGCAAAAATACATTTAGGGTATGTTATTAAGTTAATAAGCTATTTAAAATGTTGACTACATTGTGATATTCTTTTGTGGTGTTACATATTCTTCAAACTCTTGTAAAGTATGTAAATACGTTTTAAAATAAACTAGTGTCA
The DNA here is from genome assembly GCA_025774065.1 of Solanum ossicruentum. Lineage (NCBI taxonomy): Eukaryota > Viridiplantae > Streptophyta > Magnoliopsida > Solanales > Solanaceae > Solanum > Solanum ossicruentum. The sequence continues at coordinate 16,796 of JAOTQR010134143.1, read as the reverse complement.
GAAGAATTCAACAATAATAAGAGATAAAAGATTAACTATGATATAAAATTGTAACAAGCCCTTAGTTATTTCGCTTAGTTGACTGTAAATACCCAGAAGGAGCTGAGAGAAACAACTGAGAAAAAGTCATTGGGAGAAACCACAATGGTCATATACGACCATAGATGAGGTCTTATAGGTCACCAAGCTCATTTGGTGAAACTTCTAAGTCTGAGGTCGATGTACGAGACAACATATGAACTATACATTAATCCATGGCCCGTAGATTAGGTTTCGTAGCTTGTTGGTTCAAAAATAAACTTTTCAGGATCTTGAGTTACGAGTTGTCAGATGAGTCATAAACAAAAGTACAGACTGTAAAAGAGGTCTTGTAAATTCCATGACATTAACCAAATTCTTGGACACCCTCATCTATGAGAGGCCATCTACGACCCGAAGGTGGAATCATTGCCCATAGATGGGGTCTCGTGGTTCCATCAGTAGTTTTAAGAGGGGCATTCTTATCTTTTTCTAAACCTTTTAATTGATTTCCATGACATTTTGGACTTAATTTGTGTCCTATATCATAACCCTAAGTGTATTGTCCCTTAATACACACTTACGAATTCTTGAGAGCACCAGAGAAGGGAGAAAAATGAGGGTTTCAGGTTCAAACATGAGGATCAACAGAAGATTAACTGTTCTTCAAATTTCTATGTATTTAAGGCTTTCTAAAGTGTAGGAATGAGTTTGTCCATGTGCCCTTTTGTTTACTTGGTTGAGTTCACACATACAAGTAGTAAAGATCTCATGATTCTAATCGCATCTATTTGAGTTTATATGCGTAATTTTGAATAAATCGATAAATTACAAGTTGGTCTTATGAAATTGGGTATAAAATTGGCATACATTACTATAAACTCTAAATTACATCATTATATTTGACCTTGTTGCATTGATCAAATTAAGACTACGATTTGGATTGTCCGAGTTGAGTAAATTGAGCATGATTGAGTATAAGGATGTATATGCATGTTCTTTTTCTTGAATGTACATGATATGAACACCTTACATATTTGTGTGATGAGTATGTCTGATATGAGTATAAATGACCGTATGAGTCGGAGTCCAAAATGATGTGAGTCGGAGTCTTAATCTGTATGTATGAATGATAAATTCCAAATTGTTGAGCTGTTGAGAAATTGAGTTGAGTTATTGAGATTAATCAAAGAGATGAGTTTGAGTTTCATTGCATGAGCACATTTTAGTCTTGGAAGGAGTATTGAGCATCAAATTGGATGGGAGGATAAAACCTCAAAACTATGCCGCCAGCGTAGGATAGTCGTGTAGCTAACTCTGGCTGCTCATGTCCCAAAAGATGGACATTCTCTTTGGATCTGAGAGAGAGAGGTTGACGTACTTTACCTTGGCAAGTTTTGGACGAGAGTGGTAACGACGTCGACATCGGTCTGCATCACCAAACTCATGGTGGTGGGAGTTATGTCAGTTAGAGAAACTTCTAACCAACACTTGACTAAGCATATTATATTTTAAATTGAGTTGCATGAACACTAAGTCTCTATCCAAAGCATGGTTTTAAACTTGCATTATTTATTGAGTTGGGTTACAAGTCGATTGAGTAGAGTCTGAGCCTTATCTGTTTCCTTAAGCTATTTTACATACCAATAAATTCCATGTATTGATGCCCACTCAGGCCTGCATCATTAATGATGCAGATACAGGTGATAGAGGATTTCAACAGGTGCACCGTTAAGGTTCAATTTCTTTGCATCCAGAGTTGGTGAGCTCTCCTTGCTACCCGAAGGAGACTTTCTTTCCATTTTTTATTGGTTATTACTATTTTCTTTGAGTTGGATAGTCATGGCTTGTCATGATACTATCTGGATGTTTAGAGGTAGATGTTTCATAGACTATGAGTAAAGGCCTATTCATTTACTAAACTTGGCCATTTAAGACTATTTTATAAGAGCTTTATTACTTCATTGATGTCTTTTACGCGAGTATTTCTTCCACTATCGAGTAAGATGTGACAACGAAGCCATGGGGTTCTCTTGGGGAATCAACAATGGTTCTTCAAGTGCCGGCCATGCCAAGGATACCTTTCTAGGGCATGACAAACTTGGTGTCAGAGCACAGAGTTCAAGTGTCCTGGGGAGTTTATGAAGCCATTTCTTGTAGAATCTGATTTTTGAGTATGTTGTGCACCATACTTTATAAGCTAAAGGCAATAGGACACTAGGAACTATTATACTTTCTTATATTATGAGTTCATGCGATAGAGTTAAAACTCTATAAGTCTCCTTTCTAACTCATGCATTACGCATTTGCAGATCATGCTTCCTAAGTGTACCATCACTCAAAGAAGTATCCCAGTTGACAGTATTGAGAACCCAACCCTAGCGGTGCCTGGTAAAAAGGAAATGAGGGGTCTAGGTCGACCAACTATAGTCACTGGTGTTCCACAAGCACCTACTACTCCACCCACTCCTACGACAAAAGCTGACTTCAGAGGGGCCATCACTATGCTCATCCAACTGATAGCTGCTCAAAGTGTCACGGGCTCCTTGTTCTAGCTCCTAGGAGCCGAGCTAACTATTGCAACCAAGCTTAGGGATTTTCTGAGGATGAATCCACTTGTCTTCACAAGGTCAAAGGTTGAGGAGAACCCTCAGAATTTCATTGATGAAATATAGAAAGCCTTGAAAGCCATGCATGTAATTGAGACTGAGGTAGTTGAACTTCCTGTTTATCAGTTGAAGGATGTGGCAAATATTTGGTATAATCAATGGGAAGAGGGTCGAGGTGAGGTTGCTGAGCCTACTGAGTGGAGTGAATTTGAGAGTGCCTTCATTGACCACTTCTTTCCCAAAGAGTTGAGGGAGGTGAAGATTGAGGAGTTCGTGAACGTGAAACAAGAAGGGTTGACCATCAAAGAATACAACCTCAAGTTTATCCAGCTATCCAGGTATGCTCTAGAGGTAGTCCAGGACATAAGAGTGAGAATAAGGAAGTGGTATCTGACCTAGCTAAACATGTGAAGAAGGAATGCAAGGCAACCTTGCTGATCCTAGGTATGGATATTTCTATGGTCATGGTCTATGCACAACAACATGAGAAGGATCGTAAGAAAGATAGTGAGGAGCATCTAAGCAAGAAGATCAAGTCATCAAGGCTTGAGCCAAATCAACCTAATCAGAGTAAGGGAGATAAGTCTTACTTTTAGAGGAAACCTTTGAGTTATGAACCATCCTTAGTGAGTGCACCAGCCCTGAGCCACAGGTATGATCAAAAGTCCAAAGGTCAGTAGAACTTCAGAGCATATGGCTCTCAGACTAGTGTGACCCTTGGTTTAAAAAGGAAGCCACCTTGTGGGTAATATGGTAGATGCATTTGGGAGAGTGCAAAGAGAGAGGTAACGGTTGCTACAAGTGTGGCTAGACGTGTCATTTGCAGAGAGAATGTCTATTATGGAGAAATAAAGCTTAGTCTTCTGCTACAGTACCACTAGCCAAAGGTAATCAAAGAGGTGCTGCATAGAGGTAGGCAATGGATAAACTGTCTATATGCAATAGGGAACCTACATAACCAAGAGACTACATCAGATGTTGTGACAAGTATGCTTCAAGTATTTACTTTTGATTTCTATGCATTGCTTGATCTAGGTGAAACTCTGTCATTTGTGACACCATATGACGCTAGCAGATCTGAGATTCTTCCTGAATGTTTTCTTGAGCCATTTTCTATTTCTACACTTGTTGATGGGACTTCCTAGCTAAGAATATCTATAGGGATTGTGTAGTGGCCATCCATCATAGGGATACTCTTGCTGATTTGATAAAGTTGGAAATGGTTGACTTTGATGTAATCCTTAGCATGGACTGGCTCCATGCCTTTTATGCCTCTGTCAATTGTAGAACCTAGACTGTCAATTCTAGTTTCTGAATGAGTCTGTCTTATAGTGGAAGGGAGATTCTATCATGCCTGTCTTATAGTGGAAGGGAGATTCTATCATGCCTAAAGGTAAGTTTATCTCTTACCTTAAGGCCAGAAAGTTAATCTTTAAGGGATGTGTCTATCACCTCGTGTGAGTAAAGTTCGCAGATGTTGAGCCTCCTACGTTCGAGTTTGTCCTGATTGTGAATGAGTTTCCTAAAGTGTTTCTTGAGGATCTTCCTGGAGTCCCTCCCGATATAGGGATTAACTTCAGAATTAGTGTTCTTCCTGACATCCAACCTATGTCTATTCTGCTGTATAGAATGGCCCCTGCTGAGTTGAAAGAGTTGAAAGAATAGTTGAAGGATTTGCTAGAGAAGGGCTTTATAAGGCTGAGTGTCTCTCTATGGGTGCTCCAATTCTATTTTTGAGAAAAAAGGATGGGTCATTCAGAGTGTTTATTGAGTACCACCAATTGAATAAGGTGACAGTTAATAATAAATATCCCCTTTTGAAGATAGATGACCTGTTTGACTAACTTCAAGGTGCCACCATTTTCTCCAAGATGGACCTTAGATCAGGCTATCACCAATTGAAAGTGAGAGAATATGACATCCTGAAGATGACTTTTTGAACCCGATATAGTCACTTTGAATTCTTGGTGATGTCATTTGGGTTGATAAATGCACCTACAACCTTCATGGACCTGATGAATAGAGTGTTTAGACAATATCTTGACAGGTTCTTGATTGTGTTTATAGATGATAGTTTGGTGTATTCCAAAGATGAGGAGGAACATGCTAATCACCTCAGAATCACTTTGCAAATGCTCAAGGATAACAAGTTGTATGTGAAGTTTTCAAAGTGTGAGTTTTAGCTTAAATCTGTGGTATTCCTAGGCCATGTGGATTTGGGTAACAACATTCGAGTGGATACTCAAAAGATTGAGGCGGTTAAGAACTAGTCTAGACTAACCTCTCAGACAGATTTAAGAATTTTTCTAGGATTCGTCAGCTACTACTGCATGTTCATTGATGGATTCTCTTCCATATTTGCACTATTGACTAGACTTACTTAAAAAAGGTTAAGTTTCAATGGTCCAATGAGTGTGAGAGCAGTTTCCAAGAGTTGAAAAAGAGGTTGACTACTGCATCAGTGTTGACCTTGTTTGAAGGGACGGGTGGATTCATCATCTATTGCAATTCTTTGAGAGTGGGATTAGGATGCATATTGATACAGAAGGGTAAAGTTGTTGCTTATTCTTGTAGAAAACTCAATGTGTATGAGAAAAATTATTCCACCCATGACTTATACTTGGTAGCAGTGGTATTCACTCTCAAGCTGTGGCAACACTACTTATATGGAGCACATTTTGATGTCTTCATAGACTATATGAGCCTGCAGTATGTTTTCACCCATAAATAGCTTAATTTGGGGTAGAGGAGATGGATTAAGCTCTTCAAAGACTAGGATAAGCATCCTCTAACACCTAATATGGTTGCTGATGCTCTTAGCAGGTTATCTATGGGAAGCACCGCCCATCTGAAGGAAGAGAAGCAAGAGTTAGCTAAAGTGGTTCACAAACTGGCATGATTAGGAGTTCACCTAGATGAATATGGTGAAGGTGAAGCTCTTCTGCACAATGCGTCTGTATCATCACTAGTAGTGGATGTAAAAGAGAAACAAGATCAAGAGTTTATCCTACTGCAATTAAAGGGAGATATGCATAAGCAAAGAGTAATGGCTTTCGCCAAAGGGGGATATGTAGTATTGAGGTACCAAGGTAAATTGTGTTTTCCAGATGTTGATGATATCCGAAGAAGCATCATGGAAAAAGCCCATAAGTCCAGATATTCTATCTACCCAGGCTCAAAGAAGATTTACCATGACTTGGGAGAGGTCTACTGGTGGAGTGGAATGAAAAACGACATTGATGAGTTCGTTTCCAAGTGCTTAAATTGCCAACAAGTTAAAGTTAAGCACCAAAAGCCATGTGAAGTAGTACAGAACTTTAGGATCCCAAAGTGGAAATGAGATATGATCAACATGGACTTTATCACAGGATAAGCAAGGTCCTACAAATAATACAATTCAATTTGGGTGATAGTTGATAAGATGATAACATCCGCACACTTTCTAGAACTAAAGATAGCCGACATTGTAGAGGATTATGCCCTACTGTACATAAAGAGGATTATTAGACTGCATGAAGTCCGCTTGTCTATCAACTCAGATAAGGATCTGAATTCACTACTCAATTTTAGAGACCCTTTCAGAAGAGCTTAGGTTCGAACGTAAATCTCAGAATTGCATTTCACCCCTTGACTAATGGCCAGGTAGAGCACACCATTGAAACCTCGAAAGATATGTTGAGGTCCTGTGTCATTTACATCTAATTAAGTTCACCTATAATAAACCTACAACAATAGCTTCCATTCAAGCATTTAAATGGCCCCATATGAGGCACTTTTTTGAAGGAGATACAGATCACCGATTAGCGAGTTTTAGGTAGATGAAGCATAATTGGTTGGACCAGACTTAGTTCACGAAGCTATGGAGAATGTAAAGATCATTTGAGAAATATTTAAAATTGCACAAAGCTAACAGAAATCCTACACCGATGTTAGAAGAAGAGACTTAGAGTTTGAGGTTGACGATTGGGTGTATTCGAAAGTGCCACCTATGAAGGGTGTGATGCTGTTTGGGAAGAAAGGGAAGATGAGTCAGAGGTATATTTGCCCTTATTAAATTATAAAGAGAGTGGGAAATGCAGCTTATGAGTTGGAGCTACTACCAGAATTAGCATCCATCCATTAGCATTGATGGAACGAGGGATCGCTCCTTCAGTGAAGAAATAAGGTGACTAGCTGGAAGTTTTTGAAATCCCAACAATATTTTCTATATAAAAAGAATCTGGAAAGTATGATGGCTTTAAATGATAGGGAGACCTTTTTTTAGCTTAGTGCGCACGGACATGCTAAAAATTACCTTTTGAACTTCTTCCATATTAGGAGTACTTTCCACATTTCCATGCTTAAAAAGTGTTTGGGAGACCTACAGTTGGTTGTGCCTATTTAGAGCATAGGAGTAAAAGACAACTTGAGCAATGAGGAGATTCCCATCCAAATCCTTAATCGTCAGGTTCAAAAGTTGAGAACCAAAGAGATTGCATCTATCAAGGTGTTGTGGAGAAACCAGTTTGTAGAAGAAGCTATTTGGGAAGTGGAGGAGGATACAAAGGCAAGGTTTCCCATTTATTTCCACCTGCTGATGATGAGAGAGTTGATGGTTATAATTCTTTCCTAATTCCTAAGTTCCCCTCTACTTTGAATTTGACTAATAGTAGTATCCTAGAGTCAGAGTGATGATTGAACTGATTTGTTGACTGTTTGCTTGCTTTACTTGCTTAATGGCTTGATTGATTTATTGTATGAGTGAATTGAGAGCTGTTTGATTGATAGAGTCCATAATAGGGTTCATGCCTTGACTAGGTTTCTTAGATTTCTCTTTATTTGAGGATGAATGATCCCAAGAGGGAGATAATGTAACACCCTCTAAGTCATTTCACCTAGTTAATTGTAAATATGTAGAAGGAGTTGAGAAAAAGTCATCGGGAGAAACCACAAAGGCCATATACGACCTATAAAGTGATCTACGACCCATAGGTGAGGTCTGGTAGGTCACCCAACTAACTTGGTAAAATGTTCTAAGTCTGAGGCCCATGCATGAGACAAAATATGACCAATACGTTAATCCACAACTTGTAGATTAGGTTTCATAGCTTATTGGTGCAAAAATCAACTTTTTAGGATCTTGAGTTATGAGTTGTTAGGCAGCCCGTAAACAAAAGTACGACCCATAAAAGAGGTCTCATAAATTCTATATCAATTTCTAGTAACCAAATACCTAGACACCTTCACCTATAAGAGGCCATCTATGACCCGTAGGTGGAACCACGACCTGTAGACAGGGTCTCGTGGTTCCTATCGGCAGTTTTAAGAAGGGCATTCTTGTCTTCTCCTAACCCCTTTAAATTAGTTTTCATAATGTTTTGGACTTAAATTAAGTCCTACATCATAACCCTAAGTTTATTATCCCTTAATACACACTTAAGAATTATTGAGAGCACTAGAGAAGGGAGAAAAATGAGGATTTTAGGTCCAAATGTGAGGATTGACTGTTCTTCAAATTTCTAGGTATATAAGGCTTCCTAAAGCATTGGACTGAGTTCGTCCATATGCCCCTTCATTTACTTGGTCGAGTTCACGCATACGAGTTGAGTAGTGAAGATCTCATGATTCTAATCTTTGAGTTAATTGCATCTAGTTGAGTCTATATGCATAATTGCAAATAAATCAATGAATTACATGCTTGTCCTATGAAATTGGGTATAAAATTGGCATACATTACTATAAACTCTAAATTGCATCATTCTATTTGACCTTGTTGCATTGATCAGATTAAGACTACGACTGTGATTGTCCGAGTTGAGAAATTGAGCATGATTGAGTATGAGGATATATATACATATTATTGTCTTTCATATGCATGAGGTGAACACCTTACATGTCTATGTTTTGAGTATGTATGGCATGAGAATGAATGACCGTAGTCGGAGTTCTGCATGATATGAGTCAGAGTCTTGATTTGTATGCATGAACGATAAATTCCAAATTGTTGAGCCATTAAGAAATTGTGTTGAGTTGTTAAGATGAATCAAAGAGATGAATTTGAGTTTAGTTGCATGAGCACATTGTAGTCTTGGAAGGAGTATTGAGCACCGGTTTGGGTGAGAGGATAATACCCTAGAACTACATCGCTAGCATAGGATATCATACAGTTAATTTGGCTGCTCATATCCTAAAAGATGGACATTCTCTTTGGATCCGAGAGAGAGAGGTTGACGTCCTTTACTTAGGCATGTTTAAGACGGGTGTGGCAACAACGTCGACAGTTGTACATTATCAAACTCATGGTGGTGGGAGTTATATTGGTTAGAGAAACTTCCAAACAACACTTAGGTAAGCATATTATATTTTAAACTGAGTTGCATGAACACTAAGTCTCTTTCCAAGGCATGGTTTTAAACTTTAAACATGCATTATTTATATAGTTGAGTTATGAGTCGATGAAGTTGAATCTGAGCCTTATTTGTTTTCTTGAGCTATTTTATATACCATAATATTTCATGTATTGATGCCCATTTGGGCATGCATCATTAATGATGCAGATACATATGATAGAGAACTTCAGCAGGTGCACTGTTGAGGTTCAATTTCCTTACATCCAGAGTTGGTGAGCGCTCTTTGCTACCCCAAGTAGCCTTTCTTTCCATCCTTTATTAGTTATTATTGTTTTCTTTGAGTTGGGTAGTCATGACTAGTCATGGTTCCATCTAGTTGTTTGAAGGTAGAGGCTTCATAGGCTACGAGTAGAGGGCTGTTGAGTATTATTTATTTATTCATTTTTCAAACTTAGTCATTTGAGATTATTTTATAAGAGATTTATCACTTCATTGATGTCTTTTATGCGAGTATTTCTTCCACTGTCGAGTAAGATTTGAAGATGAGGCCAGGTGGTTCTCTTTGGGAATCAACAATGGTTCTTTAAGTGCTAGCCGCGTCAAGAGTACCCCCTTGGGGTGTGACAAATATGCTTTTTTCCATTTATGATTAAAGTTTGTTAGATTTTCCAGGTTGTCCCTTGAGAGACAGTACGATCTAACAGTAGATAACTAATGGGAATATTCAAATATTTTGGGTTTGACGATTTGATCTCTTACCAAACTTATTAGGAAAGGGAAGGATAGTCTTCCACTCTTAATCAAATATTTTTGGCTTGATCCCAGAATATAGGGAGCACTTTCAACTCCTTTAATCAGGTATGCATAACGAGAGCATAAATTGATTGGATCTCCAATACGAGTGAAATACCAGGTAGCAAAATAGGAGGTTACATTGCTTAAATGAGAAAACTTACTATGCTATTTTCATATTGGTTTTTCTCCATCAGTGACAATCTCAAACATTCTTTGATCTCCCTCTTTCAAACAATTTGCATCACAAATGTAATTCCATCCATCTTTGAGAAGAACACAAGTATTATATGCACGTAATATAACATTCTATTACCTCTGTCTTTCAACTCTAACAGTCAAATCACGTCTCTTAATGTTGAAGAGACCATTTGCTAGATCAAATTCATTAGGGATTAACTGAATTAATTTATATATAGTCAAATCAAACAGTTTACATACTTCATATTTTGGCCCCAAAAACTCAAAGTTCATTTTTTTCGACTCATCAAGGTATCACTTACGAAGCAATAGGATCTAACAGTGCATGCAAAATGAGAATGAACGTCAAAGTTGTGAGCAACAACTTCTGTAAGGGAGATGTATCTCCTTATAGCCTGGTGGTGTGGTCTGGTTTGTCAGTTATATGGTTAAAAATTAAAATTATTCACGATATAGACGTAGTAATGTTCTACTGATACTAGAATCACATTGACTACAAACTGAGACTTACCAAAAGACTTGTGAGTAACAACTTCTAGTGTTTGATCTTCAAAATCCTATCTTTGAGAAAACTCCCATGACTTGGATTTAAGGGGGCTCTGTAAGGGGAAATAGGTTGATATTGTGGTTTGATTTTTCTGTTGCATGGTTAAAAGTTAAAATCACTATATTCAAATGATATGTTCAGTTACTTAACAAACATGACATTCTATTATTGCCAAAATCATACAAAATATAAAATGAGAATTACCAGAAGGCTTGTGAGTAATAATTTCTAACATCTGATCCTCAAAATTCTGCCTTTGAGGACCCTTCCTGACTTGGGTTTAGGAGGCTCTGCAGGAGAAGATGACTCATGGTGGTTTGATTTTTCTATTACATAGGTAAGAGTTAAAATTACTCACTACGTTGAAATGATACATTCAATCACTTAATTGATAATATTTTACTATTATGAAAATTACACTAAATACAAAATGAGAATTACCAAAAGGCTTGTGAGTAACAACTTCTAACGTCTGATCTTCATAATTTTGTCTTTGAGGAAGTCCCTTGAACTTGGATTTAGGAGGCTTTGCAATGGAAGATGGCTTGATGTTGTGGTTTGGTTTGCCTATTTACATGTTTAAAAATTAAAATTACTCATAATATTTAGATAATATTTTCTATCACTAAACTGACTTGGCAATATTGTATTATTGTTAAAATCACACTGAAGACAAATTAACGTTTTTCTTTCAACTTGTTGGCATGTTGAAAGAACTTAAGTGTTATAATGATAGAGCGAACCAAGTTCAAAAGAGGTGGAAAGAGATGCTAACGAATGTAATGAAGATATTCCAAATAAGAAGTTAATCGGATACGGTGAATCAGGTTCACCAGGTAAAAGGCAAATAAGAGAAAATAGTGGAAAAAGAAGAAAACTTTATTTTATATCAATAGAATCATAAGTAAGAAATAAAGATATTGCACAGGATTAGAAGTCCTTGTACAACTCTACCAGGATGCAACTATAAAAGGATCATAGTTAACTTTAGAAGAGTAACTTTTGCATCTATCAAACATTAGCAATCTAACAGCAAAGGCAAGGAGCAATAATTGTGCAGCTTTTTGGAAGAAAGAAGATGTAGAGTTAAAATTTCTTTTTTATCCTTTATTAAACGACCAATCGACCCATTTTGTTGATAACAAAAAAAATAAAAAATAAAAATACAAAGCTTATCTCTAATACCAAGCCCACAACATAAACAAATATGTTGACATTTTTATTTGTTGAAGGTACTTCTAAACCGTCCTTTTGAACAATAAAATAAATGACAAATAGATAAATGCAACTATATTTTAGGAAAGTAGTGAGGCTCGATATTCAAATAAAATAATAAAAGAACTTATCCTTTCCGTTTCACATTTTTCATTTTGACGTTGTCTCCTTTCAGCTTTCCATCTATGTAGCATGTCATAATATTTGTGGTACCATAAGGAACACTTTCCTCATCTTCATTCTATTATTTGAGTCCATAAAAAATAATTAAACAGTGTGATCTCTCCATTAAGTAAACATCCTCTTACAACTGCTTACTATAATAAGCATATCTTTTTAGAATCAACTTTTCATTCTATACCATATTATGTATCTTCTATTAACATTTAAATCTAATAATATTAGTAAAATATATACACAAGCAATGTTATCATAAACGTTTATCATTTTTATCGCAACATCGCTTGTGTATACTATACTATATTATGTTATCATTTTTATCATAACATCGCTTATGTATATATTTTATTAATATTATTAAATTTTAAAATTAATAGAATATACATAATATAGTATAGTATGAAAAGTCGATTCTAAAAAGCTACGCTTATTAAAGTAAATGATTGTAAGAGGATGTTTATTTTATGGAGAGATCACACTATTTAATTATAATGTTATGGAATCAAATAATAGAATGAAGATGAGGCACGTGATCCTTATGGACTTAACCACAAATATTATGACATGCTACATGGATGGGAGGCTGCAAGGAGACAACGTCAAAATGGAAAGTGTGAAAATGTAAGGTTAAGTTTTTTTTTTATTTTATTTGAATGTCGAGCCTCACTACTTTCCTAAAATATTCTGTTTTCCATTTATGTTATTGTTCAAAAGGATGATTTTAGATGTACCTTCAACAAATAAAAATGCCAATACGTTTGTTTATACTGTGGGCTTGGTATTTGAGATAAGCTTTGTAAATATTTTGATTATCAATAAAATGGGTTGACTGGCCTTTTAATAAAGGATGAAAAAGAAATTCTAACTCTAGATATTCTTTCTTCCAAAAATCTACACGATGATTGCTCCTTGCCTTTGCTACCAGATCGCTAATGTTTGGTAGATGCAAAAGCTGCTCTTCTAAGGTTAACTATGATCTTTTTATAGTTGCACCCTGGTAGAGTTGTACAAGGACTTCTAATCCTAGGCAGTACCTTTGTTTGTCTTACTTAGGATTCTATTGACGTAAAATAAAGTTTTCTTCTTTTCCCACGCTTTTCTCTTATTCGCCTTTTACCTAGTGAACCCGTTTCGCTATATTCGATTTACTTCTTATTTGGGATGTCTTCAAAACATTCATCAGTGCCTGTGTTTTGTAAGTTTTCCAGAGAGAGATGTGGATTTTCCAATAGAGATTGAGTTGGGCACTAAGCCCTCATTTATTCCACCATACCGGATGACTCTTGTAGAGCTTAAGGAGCTTAGTACTCAACTTCAGGGCTCGCTAGATCTGGGTTTCATGCAACTGATGTTTCTCCCTGGGGAGCCCTGTTCTATTTGTGAAAAAGAAAGACGGGACTCTCTGGATATGTATAACTGCTGAATAAGGTAACGGTAAAGAACTATTGTCCTCTATTATGTATCAATGATTTATTTGATAATTTACAGGGGGTAGCAATATTTCCTAAGATCAATCTGAGATGAGGGTATTGCTAATTGAGGATCCAGGCAGAAGATGTTTCGAGGATTGCATTTTGGACCTGTTATGGGTATTATGAGTTTCTAGTCTTGTCATTTGGGCTGACTAATTCCCCTGTAGTGTTTATGGATTTGGTAATCCGTGTATTTTGGTCATATCTGAACTCTTTTATTATGGATATTATTGATGATATGATAATATATCCATGGGGCTAAGAGCAGCATGTGCAAAATCATTGATTATGCTGCAAACGCTCAAAGATTACAAGTTATATGCTATTTTCTAAATGTGAGTTCTGGCTTGAGTCTGTGACTTTTTTGGGGCATGTGAGGTCCAAAGAGGGTACTATGGTAAACCGGTTAAGATAAAGGTGATTTGTCACTGGCCTAGCCCTACTTCAGTGATAGAGGTTCAGAGTTTTGTTAGGTTAGCAGGATATTACAAATGATTTGTTGAGGATTTCTCTACTATTGTTGCTCCATTGACTCAGTTGACCCGTTAAGATGTGCCATTTGTATGGTCCAATGAGTGTGAGTTTAGTTTTTTGTGATTGAAAGAGTTATTTACTACTGCTTCTGTTTTGACCCTTTCTGTCAGGGAGAGAGTTGAGAGAGCTTCATTGTGTTTTGTGATGTGCCCTATATTGGGTTACGTTGTGTGTCAATATAGTAAGGTTAGGTTATTGCTTATGCTTCTTGTCAGTTATGGGTTCACGAGAGTAACTGCACTACACATGACTTAGAGTTAGCGGCGATGTTGTTTGCACTCAAGATCTGGTGACACTATTTATACGATGTTCATTGTGATATCTATACAGACCACAGAGCTTGCAATATATTATGACACCGAGATTTGAATTCCAGACAGATTCGGTTGGTTGAATTACTGGCTGATTATGATCTCTCTATTTTGTATCATTCGGGCAAGGCAAATGTGGTAGCAGATACATTTTGTCGGGAGACAGTAAGTATGGGTAGTCTAGTAGACTTGACTGCAAAGGAGTAACCCTTAGCCTTGGACATCTAGTCCCTAGCTAATATGTTAGCTAGGTTGGACCTTTCAGACCCAAGTTGGGTGTTGGCGTTCATTGGGGCTCAGTCATCACTGGTTGATCAGATTCGTGCCTGACAGTTTGAGGATGAGTCGTTGGTGGCCCTCAGAGACATAGTTGTTCAAGGTATTGGTGGTTATGCTACAGTTGTTTTGGATTGAGATCTTAGATTTGACAGAAGACTGTGTGTCCCTGGAGTGGGAGATTTGATATAATAGATTCTGCGTAAGGCACATGACTCCAGATACTCTATCTACCTAGGTATAGCAAAGATGTATTGAGATCTAAGACAACATTACTAGTGGGATGGTATGATGAAGGATATTGTCAGGTATGCGTCGCATTGTCTTATTTGCCAGCAAGTAGAGGTTGAGTACCAGCGACCTGGTGGGACACTCCAGTGACTACCCATTCCCAAGTGAAAGTGTGAACGTGTGACTTCGGATTGTTCTGTGGGCCTCCCTCGTACTTCTAGAGATTTTTATAGTATTTGTGTTATAGTGGATCAATTAAATAAATCCGCACATTTCCTCCCTGTTCGTTCTAGCTTCAGTGCTGAGTGATTAGCTTGTATCTATATTCAGGAGATAGTCTGATTACATGGGATGCCTATATCTATCATAATTGACCAAGGGTCACAATTTACCTTCAGCTTTTGGAGGGCTTTCCAAGGGGTGTTGGGCACCTAAGTTAATGAACACAACATTTCATCCCCAGATCAATGGCTAGTCTGAGCGCAATATACAGGTTTTGGAGGATATGCTATGAGCTTATTTATTAGAGTTTGGGGATCAGTGGGACCAATTTTTGCCACTAGCCGAGTTTGCTTATAATAACAGTTGTCACACTAGCATTCAGATGGTCCCATTTAAGGAACTATACGATTGATGACGTTGTACTCCTGTTGGGTGGTTTGCGTCTACAGAGTTGGATCTATATAACATAGACTTATTAAAGGATTCCTAAGTCAGGGTTTGAATTATTCAAGATAGACTGAGGATAGCTCAGATTCAGCACCAGAGATATACTGACCACAGATGTCAATTTTTGAAGTTTGAGGTTAGAGACAGAGTTTTTCTGAGGGTACCACTCTTGAAAGGGGTCATGTGGTTTGGTAGATGGGGTAAGCTTAGTCTCGATATATCGAGCCTTTTGAGATTCTAAGATGGGTCGGACCAGTTACATATGAGTTAACTCTACCTCTAGCT
The DNA here is from genome assembly GCA_025774065.1 of Solanum ossicruentum. NCBI lineage: Eukaryota > Viridiplantae > Streptophyta > Magnoliopsida > Solanales > Solanaceae > Solanum > Solanum ossicruentum. The sequence continues at coordinate 1,127 of JAOTQR010134143.1, read as the reverse complement.
TATTCTGCTAGACATCCCATCTTTCATGTGTCGATATAGCGTCGATATATTTTAGATGAGTTACATGTTCTTCAGTATGATTCAATTAAGTTAGATGACCGTATGACATTTTTTGAGGAGCCGTTAACTATTTTAGGTAATGATACCAGACACTTATGCTCCAGGGTCATACCAATATTTAAGGTTCAGTGGCGTCACCGACCAGTCGAGAAGGCTACCTTGGAGAAAGAGGTAGATATGCGGGAAAAATACCTTGGCCTATTTGAGCCATTAGGTATGCCTTTATCTTTATTTTTCCAGACAAAAGTTCTATTAGTGAGGGATGTTGTGATGACCCTCCAGGACATTTCTATGCGACCTTTTTTTACTGAATTAAGCATGTATATAGCGACTTTGGGCTACTTGTGACTTGTGAGGACAATTGACATGGTTATTAGATGAGTTATTTGTGCTTTATGTGGGCTTTTGAGCTAAATAGGACGTTATAACTATAAAAATGAAGTTACTAATAATGTCATAGTAAACAACCACAAAATGGGATTTTAACAATACCATCAGTTTCGGAATGACCGAATTAGGCTAGGAGCATGCCCGGTGTAATTATATCATGTTTGCAAATTTAGCCCCGGAACAGGTTAATAGTTGACTTTAGTAAAAACCCATGAGAATCATGGTTGTATGAGAATTTTGGTAGAACGGTGAACTCTGGAACTTTGAGTTTGGTCTAGAATGACCTTTCATTTGGTACTGGGGACTTTTGGATGCGATTTGACCCCTTGGGGGATTTTCGTTAAAAGTTGCATATAAGGAGGTGGGATCCATATTGGATTGTAATGACCTCTGATGAAATTTCATTTGCACCTGGAACGTCGAAATTATTAGAGTTATATAGTTTGTTTGCGAAAATCATAGTCCGAACGAGCCCAAAACATCAAAATAGGGGTTAGATGATTGATGAAGGGAGGTGGTGATGTGGCATGCTGAAATGCTACCACATGGAGTAACCTGGGGAAGCCACGTGGTAGCGAGGTGGTAGATAGCTCTCTCTCTCTCTCTCTCTCTCTCTACATATCTATATATATATATATATATATATATATATATATTGTAAGGTAATATTGTTTTTC
>JAOTQR010134113.1:0-21556 GCA_025774065.1 Solanum ossicruentum | reverse complement strand
ATAATGATATTTTGTAAATTATGAATACGAAACTATACAATTTTTTGGGAAAAAATTAAAATATAAACTCATACAAGTAATAAAAATATATTTTTAAATATGCTTAAATAATCGAATAACATAAAAAAAGGGTTAAGGTGGATCAAAATTGGGTGTCAACAGTTATTATGAAATTCATCATAAAAGCTAATAATAATTCATAGTTTCATAACTCAAATCATGCATAGTCTCAATAGACAAAAAACAATTCATGGAATAAGCTTAACATATATATTCATGTATAATCAATCAATACTTGATACAACCTCAACATAATTTATTTTCATATTTCATACTAAAGTATACCCATAAGTAATACAACTTGAAATCATGCAATTTTCATAACAAGGAAAGGTTGGACTCCATGGGTGAAAGGATCCATGGATGAAGACCAACATACCTAAAACCTTGCAATTCTCGAAATTGAGTTGAGCGGAACTTGAAGCTTGAGATGGGTTCTTGAGTTCCAAAATTGAGCTTGAAATCCTTGAATTTGTATGAGAGATTTGATAAAGTCTTGGAGAAGTTTTAGAGATGGTTTTGTAAGTTATAGAGTTGAAAAATGGTTGAGTATGGAAGATTTCACGTTTCAATGGGCATGTGGCTATTACCCCAATTCCTTGGAAGAAATGAGAAAACTGGGGAAAATTTTACACTGGTCCGCATCCCCGACACGCAGGCACAACTTACACTACTCCGTGCCCCAGGCGTGTCGTGACCTGGGCGCGAACAACCACTGGAATTCAAAAAATTAACAAATATTATTTTTCGGTACGGGTTTCTAAAATTCATGTTATACTCATTACCCATTCAATTTTTCCCTTGATCAATAATATGAAATCAGATTTCTGAAATCACGCATGGATTCTGAGATATATGAAAATTACAATTATGGGCCATTTCGAAGCATATGAGTGGTGTTTCAATATCTCCCCCTTGAGAACATTCATCACTAAATGACAAAGAAACATGCGTAAGATAAGTAATTATGAAGATTTCAGCTCGATATTAATGCGACAAATGCACTTAAACATCATTTTCTAAAAGTCTCAACATGAATGTCAAAAATCATCATAAACTTGCTACCATAAACATGAATGCATGCAAAATGACATGAGGGCTAAAATTTAAGACTTTAAATCATGGATAGGACTTAAGTTATTACCTTTGGTTTGAGTAGAGTAGAAGAGGTATGGATATTGCTTTTTCATGTGTGCTTCGGCTTCCCATGTGACACATTCAACTTGTTAATTTCTCCAAAGGACCTTGACGGATGTTATATCTTTGTTCCTCAACCATTACACTTGCCTATCTAATATTTTCGCCAGGACCTCCTTATAGGTCAAATTATCCTCCACAACACCCACAAATTCTAAGGGAACTATAACACTTGGGTCACCAACACGTCTCCTCAACATAGATATATGGAAGACAGGATGAACCATATTCATCTCCATAGGCAACTCCAATTCATATGCAACCTTACCGACTCTCAAAATTCTATAAGGACCCACTAACCTTGGGCTCAATTTCCCTTTCTTGCCTAATCGGACCACACCCTTCATGGGCGAGACCTTCAAGTAAACCCTATCATCCACATTAAACTCAAGATCTCTTCTTTTCACATCAAAGTAAAACTTTTGTCTACTTTGGGCCATCTTCAATCTCTCCCTTATCAACCTCACCTTCTCCAAAGATTCCATGACCAAGTCCAAGCCTAACAAAGTCATCTCCCCACATCAAACCACCCAGCCAGGGATCTACAATGTCTACCACATAAAGGTTCAAAGAGAGCCATGCTAATGCTTGAGTGGTGGATATTGCCATAAGCAAACTCAATAAGTGAAAGATGTTCATCTCAACTACCCTTAAACTCCAAAACACGAGCTCTAAGCATATCCTCAAGAGTTTGGATAGACTTTTTGGCTTGACCATCCAATTGAGGATGAAAAGTCGTGCTAAGCTTGAACTTGGTACCAAGATCCTATTGGAAGGATCTCCAAAAATGAGAAGTGAATTGAGCACCACAATCCGAGAGACAAGGGTACCCCATACAATCTAACCAACTCATGAATATACCACTTGGCATAATCTTCGGTACCATAAGTTGTTTTAACCAGTAGAAAGTAAGCCGACTTTGTTATTCTATCTACAATAACACAAATAGAATCAACGTGATTCCTAGTCTTTGGCAACCTAACCACAAAATCCATGTTGATCTCTTCCCACTTCTAAGTAGGAATTTCTATGTATTGGGCTAAGCCACCCGACCTTTGATGTTTGGCTTTCACTTGTTGACAATTGTGACACCCAGCTACGAACTTGGAAATATCCCTCTTTATACCACCCCACCAATACACCTCCCTCAAGTCTCTATACATCTTTGTGGAAGTGGGATGAATATAATAGGATGAATTATGAGCCTCTTCCAAAATCAACTTCCTCAAGTCATCAACATTAGGCACACACAACCAACCTTGGTACCTAAGGACACTATCTCCCTTTGGGAGAAAGCCTCCACTTTTAACATCCTTTATCAAGGCGTTCAACTCTAGCAAGGCGGGGCCAAGGTCTTGTTTTGACTTGATTTCCTCAATCAAAGAAGATTTGGAACCTCAACAAACATTATATCACTGTTATCAACTTCATTCAACCTAACCCCAAACCTAGCCAATAGGTGACTTCTCTAGCCACCTTCTTGTTATCGACATCAATATGTCCTAGACTACCTATGAACACTTGACTTAGAGCATCGGCCATAATATTAGCTTTGCCGGGATGATAGTTCACACTCATGTCATAATCCTTAAGGAGTTGTAACCACCTTCTTTGTCTCAAATTAAGATCTTTTTATGTGAACACATGTTGCAGACTCTTGTGGTTGGTAAACATATATACATGAACCCCATACAAATAATGACACCAAATTTTCAAAGCAAACACCATGACCACTAATTCAAGATCATGGGTGGGATAATTTCTCTCATGTGCCTTAAGTTTCTTAGAGGTATATGCTATAATAATCTTGCCATTTTGCATCAAAACAAACTCCAAACCAATTATTGAGGCATTACAAAACAACAAACCGTTCTAACCTTTCCGGTAGATCCTAGATAGCAATGAAGATAAGCTTGTCTTTTAAGGTCTGAAAACTCTTTTCACATTCATCGGTCCAAACAAAATTTTCCTTCTTTTGGGTCAAAAGCAATAGAAGAGAAACCATTCACAAACCTCCGGTAGTAACCCGCTAAACCTAAGAAACTCCTGATATCCGTCGGAGTCAATGGTCTAAGCCAATTCCTTATCACCTCTGTCCTCTTAGGGTCCATTTTAATTCCATCACCCGACATCACATTCCCTAGTAATGCAACCTATTTGAACCAAAATTCATATTTTTCATATTTAGCAAACAATCTCTCCTCTCTCAAAATTTGCAACACCACCCTCAAATGATTGACATGTTCTTCTTTACTTCGGGAATAAATCAATATATCATCAATAAAGACCACCAAAAACATATCAAGGTAGGATCTAAAGACCTTATTCATGAGATCCATAAATTTTATCGGTGCATTAGTTAAGCCAAAAAACATTACCACAAACTCAAAGTGCCCATACCTAGTCCGAAAAGCCATCTTAGGAATATCGTACTCCCTCACTCTCACTTGGTGGTATCCGGATCGAAGATCAATCTTAGAAAAATGACTAGCCCCTTGAAGTTGATCAAAAAGGTCATCAATCCTTGTAGAGGGTACTTGTTCTTTATAGTGACTCTTATTGAGTTACTGGTAATCAATGCACAATCTAAGGGAATCATCATTTTTCTTTACAAGCAACACCAGTGCAACCCAAGGTGACTTGCTAGGCCTTATGAAACCCTTTTCCAACAAATCCCTTAATTGATCCTTCAATTCCTTCAACTCTGCCGGGGCCATATAGTGAGGGGGAGTGGAAATGGGTTTTGTATCAAGGAGAAGGTCTATACCAAAGCCTATTTGCCTTTTGGGAGGAACACTGGGAAGCTCATCGGGAAAGACATCAAGAAAGTCATTGACCACCGGAACTGACTTAATGGGAAGGACTTTAAACTCAACATCTCTAACCCTTAGAAGGTGATAAACGCAACCTTTAGAAATTAATTTTTGGGCTTTATGACAAAAAATGAATCTACCCTTGACCACTACATTACAACTTTCCCACTCAAGAATGAGCTCATTAGGGAATTGGAATCTAACCTTACGGGTTCTACAATCAATGGAAGCATGATATGCATGTAACCAATCCATCCCAAGAATAATATCAGAATCCACCATATCAAGTTCAACAAAATCACAAGGTAAGACTTTATACAATATAAACATGAGACAATCTCCATAGACTCTTTTAGCAATGACGGACTCACCAACAGAGGTAGACACTTCATAAGGTTCATACAACAATTCGATACACACATGAAGCCTTTTGGCAACAAAAGGAGCAATGAAAGAAAGAGTAACACTAGGATCTATCAATGAATACACATCATAATAAAAAACCTTCAACATACCGGTAACAACATCAGACACCTCATCCACTCCTTGCCTTACTTGAAGAGCATAGAATTTATTTTGCCTTGGAGCGCTTCCTTGTTGGCCTTCCTTTTTCCTTTGACCCACATTAGTACCTTGGCCTTGAAGACGGCCACCTTTATCCTTGTTTTTAGCATGAGGACAATCAATAACCTTGTGACCCATCTCACCACAACCAAAGCAAACATTAGAATTTTTCAAACATGGACAACCATGGTTCTCCTACACCTTTGGCACTTAGGATTTGTCATCCCACCATTGCCACCTTGAAAACTTAGGTTAGACACATCATCATTAGCAAACCTCTTGTTAAGAGAATTGGAGGACCCTTGAACTTAGAACTTGTGACCTTGATAAAATCGGCCACCTTTAGAAGCTTGGAAGGCACCCTCAAACCAATCCTTCTTGGACTCCCCACTTCTCCTCTTTCTAAACTTTCCTCCCTCAAGTTGTTAGGGATATGCCATGAGTCGAGAAAAATCCATATCACTTACAAGCATTGTGGTACGACACTCTTTATTTACCAAGTCAGACACCTTGACACAAACTTGTTCATTTTACCTCTAGGGTCGGTAACCAAATAAGGAACATACTTGAAAAACTAGTGGAATTTAAGGGTATACTCCCTCACACTCATGGAACCTTGTTTGAGGTTTATAAACTCCATCATCTTAGCCTCTCGTAACTCGATAGGGAAGAACGGTTGAGGAAGAAAGCTTTTAACTCCTCCCAAGGAATGGCATCATCATTTCTCCTCTCCAATTTTCATTGAGTAAACCAAATTTGGGCCATACCTTTGAGTTGGTAGGCCACTAATTCCTCCTTCTCCTCCAAATTTACCCTTATGATAGATAGCATCTTATACACCTCATCGATGAACTCTTGGGACTCTTCCTCCGCCTTAGACCCATGAAATTCCAGAGGGTTCATCCTTGTGAAATCACTTACCCTTGAGGCCGGAGTAGGAGCATGAGAAGCTTGGGCCCCTTTGTTCACTTGGTTGGTCATAGCATGGGCCAACATAGTGATGGTATTCCGAAACTCATCTTGGGTCACCTCTCCATATTGAGGAGTAGGAGGGACCAATTTCTCCTCGGGTGTATGGGCTCTCCTTAGTCTTCCTTCTGGTAGTGACATGATATAGAAGAGCAAAGAGCATTCGTTAGGGGCGAAAGCCTTATCTTTACATCTAAAGCATGACATAGATCATGAAGAAGTAAATCATTTCCTAAAATGCCTCATAGCCTCCTATTCATAGTTGTGGCACGCTTCACAACCATGAATAAGACTTTTCTTGATGTGGTGTGTTGGATTTTCGAGGACCATTAACAACCTGGCTCTGATACCAAGCTTGTCAAGATCCAAGCCTAGGGCCTAGACGTGACACGGCGAATGGGAAGTCTGAAGACAACCCAAACAAGCCTCTTATCATATCTTGTACACATCCTTGGTTGGGGAAATGAAAATGAACATCAACAAGAGCCAAGTATAAAAAGGGATAAAGGACTAATGGAAGTCCTTAATAAAATTTAGAAATATAAGAAAAGTCAAGATCAAAAGTACATACAAACTTAGTATCCAACATCACTCTACTGTAGAATGGAGTAGGGGCCAAGACACTTCCCCGGCTCGCCCTCATAATAATAAGTATCCAACATACAGAACAAGTCTCAACCTAACATGAATAAAAGTAGATATTGTCCTCAAAATCGAGGACTCACCACAGCTTTCTTCAAAGAATCGTACTAGCCAAATGGAGGAGGATAATTAAAAGGAGCTCTGGTTCCTACATGGTGGTATCATGTAGGCATAGAGTATGCATTAGTACATTTGAATGTACTAAGCATCCGAGGTACAATGCAACATAAACATAAGCTAATACATTTAAAATACATAAGATATAGACAATAGGTACAATCTCAATATGCCATGTATGATCAATACTTGTAATAAAACTTGCATGTAAAACATTCGACTTGCACATGATAATATACATATGTGGGAGGAGACCGTAACCAACATATACCAAGCAGCTACAACTTGGAATCCAAGGTATGACACTACCTCGGTACAGGTGATCGGGCATGACACCCACCGGTGAAGTGTGGTCTGCTTGCCAAAACAAACCAAACATGATAACACGAACTAGATGGATCCACTGGCATAGTAAGGGTAAAATATATAATCTTATGGTGACACATAGTTTAGAGACTAATGACTTTATATAAGGACCCCTTGAGTTGAGCCTCCATCTTAAGCCTCAATCGGTGCTAAGTCAAATCCCACGGAATAATTGAAATAATTATACTTTAATAATAGCGTGAGTAACTTGTAAGAGACGTGACAACATGACATGAGTAGCTCCTTAACATGCTTGACCTCTATTCCTGAGCCTAACTTGAACATGAGAGTAAATAATAATCATACATGATCCCTTACCTTGACATGAATAGCCCACAAGAGGTTAACATCTTGAAATAGGGCTCAACTTGATACTTGTAAAATCGTAGATACTTTTCATTAATTCAATACATGCTTGAAAGCCCTTAATCATCATGAAATTACTTGACTTGGAAACCATGTAATAGTTCATAAACAACTTGAGAATTCTTGTCATGTAATTTTATCAAACACACGATGGGTTCATGATACTTGTTCAAAATCATGCAACTCAAGAGTAAAGAAAGAAGAGTAAACTCAATGCAAATCAACCTACCAATATTGTAGTAAAACCCTCTTTTAGGGTATCTTGAAATCCATTACAAAAGCTCATAATAGTTCATAGTTTTATAGTTCAAATCATCTATAGTCTCAATAGACAAAAATCAATTCATGGAATAAGCTTGGAATAGATATTCATACATAATCAATCCACACTTGATAAAACCCCAATATAATTTATGTTCATATTTCATAATAAAAGATACTAATAAGTAATACAACTTGAAATCATACAATTTGCATAAAAAGGAAAGGTTGGGCTCCATGGGTGAAAGGACCTATGGATGAAGACCCATATACCTAAAACCTTGAATTTCTTGAAATTGAGTTGAGGGGAACATGAAGCTTGAGATGGATTCTCGAGTTCCAAAATTGAGTTTGAAATTATTGATTTTGAATGAGAGATTTGATAAAGTCTTGGAGAAGTTTTAGAGAGGATTTTGTAAGTTATAGAGTTGAAAAATGGCTAAGTATGGAAGATTTCATGTTTAAATGGGCATGGGGCTATTACTCCAATGCCCTTGGACGAAATGAGAAAACTGGAGAAAATTTTACACTGGTCCGCACCCCAGGTGCGACGTGGACCAGACCCACAAGCACAATTTACACTAGTCTTCGCCTTAGGTGCGTCGCAGCCTGGGCGCGGACAGCCAGTGAAATTCGAAAAATTAGAAAAAATTATTCTTCGCTACGGGTCTTCTAAAATCTAGGTTATACCCATTTCCCGTTCATTTTTTCCCCCCAATTAAGCATATGTAGTCGGATTTCTAAAATCACACATGGATTTTGAGATATATCAAAATTACGATTGTGGGGCATTATGAAGCACACGAGGTGTGTTTAAACATGACTGAGATCATATCACAAAAGCAGCATGAATGAGAAACCAGTGCATTGCATACTGCCCGAGTATCCAAATAAGACACACAAGGCTAGTACATTAAGTCGTTACCGCTATACATGAAGGCTGAGAGAACTAACCTGGTGTTCACTTACTTCTCGAACAAATCCCCGGATCAATAATATAGAATAATTATAACCTAATAATAGAAAATAACTATAACCCAACAAAATATTACCATCAAATAACTAAGTATACTACTAAGGGTTCTCAACAACTCAATTAAGCAAGGGGGAGAAACATCTCTAGGATCAATGCCTTACCATAAAACCATAATCTCCAGCTTAGAACTAAGCGCAAATAAGCCAAACTTATGGTTATGATGAGCCTCTAAAGTCTCAGACAATACTAGCTCAAGCATTCTAGAAAAATAAGCCCTATTGGAAGCCACATCTAACAACGAGGGCAAAAGGTTCAAATCAAAGAACCTAAGGCTCAACCTAATCTAAGTCCACCCACATAAATCCTGAAAAGGATGATTCTCTCCAAGTTATGAAAAAATACAACTCTAAGCCAAAAACTAAGGTCTCTGAGGAACTATACCAATATACGATTTACCCAAAAATTATGAAAGACGAACCCAATGGAAGAAAGAGGAATACCAAGAGGATATAAACAAAATTTAAATGAAATTTATCTTAAATAATATCAAGAAGAGCTTAGTAAAAAATGGAAGCCACTACCTACCTCGTAGCCCATCAGGCGTACTTGCATCACCTGCAAATGCTACCACACTATTGAAATATTGATCAACATGTCAATACGAATATTTTGATACCAAAATCATATTTTTCAAAGGACGAACCCAAAATAAGGTCTAAAATGGATTTAGGGACTCACTATAGAAATCCTAAAATCAACTTTGTAAAAAAGTTATAAATGCATTCTTTAGCTTATACTTCAAACTGGAGAACAATTTGATACTCGAAAATGGGAGAAATGAACTCATGCAATAAAAATTTAATTAAAAGGGCATCAAGAAGAGGATAACCCATTTTAGGTGGAGTTTATCTCAAACCTTACGCACTTCTCTGCACAATCCCACATATACCATGAGCAATACAAAACTCTACGACTTAGAATCACCTCAATTGGAGCTTTATAGCTTTAGAAATTGCAAATGAAGGAAGGGGGTTAGGGCTAGTGCAGAACAATCTTCATCAAAAGACTAGACTCCAAAATACCTCTATGAATACAGCCATAGTGGACCGTGAATACAGAAGATTAGGCCCATATACCTTTGTGAATATGGAGCCTGTCTCGTAAATACACAGGGTTAACTACCAGGTCTCTAAGATTTTAATGCCCTAGATGTTAAGCTAAGACTCGAGTCGTTCCTTGTATGCATATAGGCTCAACTTGATGACTTCTAATGGGGTGAAATCAGTTATTAGTTATTTAAAGTGTATTAAATGTGGTGTAGGGTCATAAGACATCTCTTACATAGAGCCAAGTCCAAAGGATTCCAATCAGGTAAGTTTCAGTATAAGTTCATACAAAGGTAGACTTCAAAGGGACATATCTCTTAGCACATAAGAAATTAGGTGACTCATTACCTACCAAATTAAATGTCATTAGCTTTCCCATGCATCTAATTTCAGTTTATTCCAAATTCGTAATAAAATGTTATGACCATTTTACTTAGGCTTGTTTGGGCTATCCAAAAGGGCGATGGTCGGTTTGATAGCCGAGTGGCTACAAGAAGCTTAAAAAACTATCAAAAAAGATGGTTAAAGGGTCCCATTAGGTGTACCACTGAATGATTCGATGACGGGACCCGTGGACCATTAATTCTTCTATTGTGACTTATTAAAATGTCATATTTTTTTTTTACTCTTGATGATATTTTTACATTCCCAAAAGGGGGTTTCAACCCATTTAACCAAAATACACCTTCCTAAGCCTATTTTCATGTCGTAATAACCTTCTCATTCATCATTCCACATATTTCTCTCAAGGAAGAATACCTAATTCCTCCATTGAAGAACAAGCTTCAATTTCTTCCAAGCTTTTCATCAAATCCAAGATTTTCTTCAACCTTCTCTATTTTGCTCTAAGATATGTGAATTTCATCTGTGTGTCGTTCCACCGATGGAGTCCAAAATCCTTTCCTATCCTATCTATAAATCTAAAGATTTATTTATTATGAGTATTTCATATTCTTAATTATATGCATGATTCATGTTAGAAATTGTTATTTATTGATTTAAAATTCATGAAATGAGTTGGTATTTATGAACTCTTTATATTACTACCTTGGGTTGATGATTTCTTAATGGGTCTTATTAAATCTTTACTCAAATACTATATTTTGGTTAAAGCATAAACAAATGAGTATGTATTGCCATTTCATGGCATGAGTTGATGGATTTTGGAAAATGCCCTATTTTAACTATTATGGGTTTTTGAATCTCATTATGAGTTATTTAAATTATGGTTTCAAATGATGTATTCTCATGATAAGTATGCAATATTATGAATATTGTGAATGATTAAGGGCTACCAAATATGTTATATATCCATGAAAACGTTATGAAAATTATGCTATATTGTTGAGCCTCTTATGATGGTATGATGCAGTGATTCTGATGAGCTGCTCCTATTATGATATTAAGGTTTACAAGCTTATGCATAATATAATTACGATTATGTATTAAGTATTCCTTGGGATGTTGGCTTAGTATCAAGAGGACCTTGGTAGATTTTCATTATCCCCTAACTACTTGCCACCGTAGGCTTGTGATTTACTAATGGATTTCATATAGCTCATGTTGCATGATTCACTAAAAAGGGTAGATTTCCCGTAAGTTACATGTAAAATAAGAATAAAAATAGGAAAGTTCTTATAAGACCCTTGTCATATATTAACTGAAATGGGTAAAGTCCTTGTAAGGCATTTGTAAAGCACTCTCCAAAATGGAGAAGTTCCCGTAAGGTGAGGTATGAATTACCTTGGCAAGTAGATTACTTATTGTCTGATGTGGAGAAAAAGTTGAGATTCCATGTAGTAGTTCACATGGTGTTAAGTTTCGGCTAAGGTCGCGCACATATGTATGCTATGTCATGAGATTATGTTACCTTCCCTGCATGTTTTGACTAAGGTATTGATTATTCATGTCATATTGAGCTTATTCCCTTGTATATGATCATGCATCTTGACTATTATGGCTTATGACTTCCTTGTTGCATTGCATCTCACATACTTAGTACATTCAAAGTATTAACGCATACTTTTTGCCTATATGATCTAACTATATAAGGATCGGAGCTCCTATCCATCCACCTCCTTGTGGCTTGTACGATTTCTTAAAGACTTGCTTATGGCGAGTCCTTCATTCTGAGGATAACATCTATTTTTCTATCTTCCTTATAGTAAAATATTGCTACTTTGTTATTTACTTTTGAGGGTGAACTTGGGACACCTGTTAGCCCCCATTAAACTCATGACTAAAGGTATTGTTGAATAATACGGTATGTATGTCTTATGCGACACTTATGTATCTATGGGGACTTCCCTGTAGTCCTTATCCCATGTTTTGTTGTTGCTTGTGGTTATTGACAAGATAGTGAAATTCCTAAGTCCCTACTTCCCATAAAGTGCATCTCATATCCCCATTCCTTTAGACTTACTTGATGTGACTGAACAGTGAGAATTCCTTATCCCTTGTCCCTATAGAGTGCGTCCTAAGTCCCTAATCCCCCTAGTACTACTTGTTGATGGTTAAACTATGCTTCTTAACAAAGGATATGCTTATGTATGCTATGTTATGCCTAAGTCCTAGGCTTGGGTCATGACAAGCTTGGTATCAGAGCACTAAGTTTATAAATGGTCCTTGAAAATCCAATATAACTCGTCAAGTAGAGTCTTGTTCATAGTTGTGAAGCATGTCACAACTATGAATAGGAGGCTATGAGGCATTTATGAAATGACTCACTTCTTCATGATCTATGTCGTGCCTTAGAACTAGTCCTAAGAATTTCTTATATCTAATGAATGCTTTTACCCTTCTAGATCATGCCGCAAAGGGCCCCTATTCCTAAAGAAGATCAAGCCCCTCAGGCCCCTCAAGTTCCCCAAGAAAAGGTATTTACTCATTCCAAATATCGAAATATTGTCACCTTGTTAGCCCAAGCCACAACTAACCAAATCAACCAAGGGGCCCAAGCTCATCATGCTCCTACTCTGGCCTCAAGAGCGAGAGACTTTACTAGAACGATTCCTCCATGGTTTCAAGGCTCTAAAGTGGAGGAAGATCTTCAAGAATTTATTGATGAGGTATACAAAGTCTTAGCCATCAAGGGGGTAAGCTTAGAGGAGAAAGCTAGACTAGTGGCCTACCAACTCTAGGGCCTTGCACAAATTTGGTTCACCCAATGTGTAACACTCTGCATGCTTGTTAACTTGGGAACTGGAAAGTTAAGAAAGTCGGAACTGGTAAGGAGTTAAAAGCCAATCCATATCTCGTGGATAGGACCATGGGTCATGGAAAGGTCGCGTGGAAAGAGGCCCATAAGTTAGGAAATTTTTGAGTTTTTTGAAATAGTTCCATGATTATCAGGTTGGGCTGTCAATGAAAGCACGACTCATGGATGACATCGTCAAAGTAACCTCTGAAGCATAGAATTTTTCTAAGTATGGGGAGTTCTAATGAAGGGACTTACAACTCGTGAAAGGAAAAAGTATGAGAAGTGTCAAATTCTAGCAGCTTAAACTTTTGTGGCATAAGTCCTACGGGCCAAAGCACAAGCCATAAGTGGAACCAAATCCTGTGGACAGGTCTTGTGGATGGCTCTGGCAAACTTTAATGAAGGATTGTTTAGACATTATCAATTCATTTAGCTCTTAACTATGTCATTTTAGCCCTCCTAACTATCTTAACTGATCTACTTTCTATAAATTCTATTCATTCTATCTCATTCACTCTTAAAATTCTCTCACTAATTCCAAAATTTCTCTCTTTAAGACAAGGATTCCATTGAAGTTAGGGTTTGAAGGTTTGACTTAAGGATTTTCAGAATTTCATCTTCAAGTCTAGGGTTTCACTCTTGAGGTATATGTAGGGCTTCATTCATGGACTAGTTTCATCTATAAAGCCCAATCATAATCTCCTTTTTTTATCAAAATTTCATGATGATTTCTTATGGACTTTTATTCTATGATTCTCAATGCATGATTCATGAATATTCTATATATATTATGAAGAATTACATGATTTCTACGATCTCCAAGTAGAAGTATATGGTTTCAAATATGTATGATTAGGCTTGATGAATCGATGTGGATTCTTTTACTAATGAACCAAATTGATTTTAATTGCATGTTTCCTCTATGAATTTCATTAAATTACATAGTTCTGACTTAATTGTTCATGGATCTACACATGGTCCTAGTCTCCTATGATGAAACTATATTTTTCATGGATATGATCCTAAGTATGTAAAGCATATTTTAATGACAATGATGATGATGTTATGATGATAATGATGCCATGATAATGAGAGTGATTAAGACCCAAAGTTTCATGATGATGATGATGAGAAGGCAAGAAGTTTACTCACACTATGTGAAAGTTTAAGTAGATGGACTATTCCTATCATGACCCAAGTCTAGGCCCTAGACGTGACACGGTGCATGGGGAACCCAAAGGGACCCTAAGCAAGCCTCTTAACATATCATTACACATTCTTGATCGTGGAGGTAATAAAATACAACAAGAGATAGTAAATAGGAACAAACGACAACACCTCTAAAACTTAGATACTTAGTGGGAGGCCAAGACAAGCTATCAGGCTCACCCTTATAGTCAACATATACATAAAAGAGATATATTCTTAGAACATAGTATGAGATCATAAACATTGTCCTCGAAATGAAAGACCCACTAACTAGCTTTAGAGAGATCGTACTAGCCACGTGGAGGATGATGATCAAGCAGGGCTCCGGTTCCTACATGGTGATATCATGTAGGCATAGAGTATGCATTAGTACATTTGAATATACTAAGTATGTAAGGTGCAATGCAACAAGGGATAAGCTCCATGAACAAAATGCATAACATAGATAATGAATAAGCATATAACAATATTGCATGTATGAATAATGCTTGAAGTAAAATTAAGCTTATATATAGCATAATACATGTGTGAAGAGGGACTATTATTAGGGAATATCCAAGGCCTACCACCCCTCAGAGAGGCGTATGAGGTACGAACACCTCAGTTGGTTGATGAGGTACAAACCCCCTAACATGGTTGATGGAATATAAACCCCCCAACGTGGTTATCAAGGTACAAATCCCTCGACATGGTTGCATGGGCCTACCACCTCTCGAGTGAGGCCATTGAGGTACAAACCCCTCAACATGGTTACCCGGGCCTACAACCTCCCGAGTGAGGCTTGGTCAATTCCCAACACTATAGAGATAATATCATATACATACATTCGTTTCATCATCATACAATCATTCAACTATAAGGCATGTATTGGACCTCTAATTCCTCAAGAAAATCATAACCGAACATTTTATCAAAAACTTGGGGGGAGGGGGTTGTAGTGCTAGTGTAAAACCATGCAATTCAAGAGTGAAATCATGCTAGAAAATTCAATGTAAAATCATCAATAAATATTTAGTAACACCCTCATGCGACATACACCAAAACCCTTCATCAAATCTCACCATAGATCTTAGATTAATAGCTCAGAACATGCTAAAACAATCATACTTTTATGAAACCCCAATATAGTGTGCAGTAAAATTCATAATAAGTAAGACTCATGAATAAATCAACTTTAACTCATTCAAGTTTTAAGTAAAAAGAAGCTTGAGCATCATGGGTGAAAGGAACCCATGAAAGAAAATCACATACCTTAACTTTGGAGAATCCTTGAAGAAGATTAGAGATGGAGACTTGAAGCTTGAATGAGAACCTTAAGATCCGGATGAGTTTTGGGACTTGAAATTTGGAGATGACATATTCTCTAAGTGCTTGAGAGAGTATTTAGGAATGTCTTGAATATTATGATGGTGAAATAAGGCTAAGTATAGGTATTTTCACACATGGGAACACTTAGGCCCAGACCCAAAAGTCTTGGACTGAACTTAAAAAGATTGCACGAAATAACACACTGGCGCATCGCACCAGCAACGTGCCTGGACACTGGAATTTGCAAAACCTGGATTTTTGAATTTTGCTACGATTGGTCTAAAATTGGGGTTAAACCCACTTTCTACTAAATTTTTCCCCCGATCATGAATATGAAGTCAATTTTGAAATAATGCACGAATTTTAAAATATATGAAAATTACAATTTCGGGAACTTTCAAGGCATATTTTCGGGCACTTTTTGAGGTCGTTTCAATATCTCCCCTTGGAAACATTTGTTCTCGAATATCAAAGAAACATACATAAGAAGACTAATCATGAAGGAATCAATCACAATAAGAATGCAACAACACATTTAAAATACCATTTTTAAAATCTCGACACGAGTGTCAAAATTATCCTGAACTTGTCAACATAAACATGAATGCATGCAAATAACATAGGGGCTGAAATGTAAGATTTGGATTCATAAAAGAAAGGACTTGAAGCATTATTACAAGCTTGAATAGAGTGGAAGAGGTGCGGATATGCTTCTCCATGCCCGCTTCGGCTCCTCGAGATAAACCATCGGCTAGACGATTCTTCCAAGGTGCCTTGACAAACACCATATCCTTATTAGTCAACTATTCCCATCCATCCATCCAATATCCCCTTCGGGATCTCCTCCTAAGCCAACTTATCCTCCACAATACCCATAACCTCAAAATTTCTATAGCACTTGAGTCAACAACTCATCTCCTCAACCTAGATGCATGAAGAGCCAGATGAACCATATCCTTACTCATAGGTAACTCCGATTTGTATGCAAGTGTACCAATTCTCCACACTATCTAAGGACCCCTATATCGTAGGCTTAACTTACCCTTCTTACCAAAATGAACCACACCCTTCATGGGTGAAACCTTCAAATAGATCCAATCACCAACTTTAAATTCAAGGTCTCTCCTCATCACATCGGCATAGGATTTTTAACGAATTGGGTGGTTTCCAACCTTCCTCTAATCATTCTTACCTTCTCAAGAGCCTTCATAACCAGATTTGGACTCACCAAAGGCACCTCTCCTACCTCAAACCACCGAACCAGTGATCTACAATGTCTGCCATAGAGAGTCTTAAAAGGAGCCATACCAATACTAGAATGATAGCTATTGTTATATGCAAGCTCAATCAGTGGAAGATAATTATCCCAACTACCCTTAAGCTCTAATACAAAAGCCCTAAGCATGTACTCAAGTGTTTGGATAGTTCTTTCAGCTTGGCCATTCGTTTGGGGTTGAAAGGTCGTACTAAGCTTTACCTTGGTTCCAAGACCTCCTTGGAAGGACCTCTGAAAATGTGAAGTGAATTGTGCAGCACGAATCGATATGATGGAAAGAGGAACCCCATGCAGCCTCACCAAGTCATGAATGTACAACCTAGCATAATCTTCAGCCCCAGTAGTCTTAATCGGTGGAAAGTGAGCCAATTTTTTCATCCTATCAACTATAACCCAAATAGAATCAAAACTCCTTTTCTATTCTTGGGAAACCCAACCACAAAACCCATATTAATATCTTCTCACTTCCAAGTAGGAATCTCTATGTCTTGGGTTAGGCCACCCAACCTTGAATGTTCAGCTTTGACTTGTTGGAAATAAGACAACCAGATACAAATTCAGTAACGTCTCTCTTCATACCTCCCCACCAATGCACCTCTTTCAAATCTCTATACATCTTAGTAGAGCCGGGTGAATGGAATAGAAAGAACCATGAGCCTCATCAAGAATCTTTCTTCTCAAGCCATCAAAACAAGGCACACATAACCTACCTTGGTATCTAAGGGTACCATCTCCTCCTTGGGAGAAAACCTCTACCTTACCACCGTTCACCAATGCCTTCATTTCCAACAAAGCGGGGTCAAGATCTTGCTTAGCTTTTACCTCCTCAACCAATGAAGATCTAGAACCATCAACAACAACGACACCACCATTATCAACCTCTTCCAACCTAACTCCTAATCTAGCCAACCGATGGGTCTCCCTAGAGACCTCTTTGTCACCACCATCAACATGAGCTAGGCTACCCATAGACACCCTACTCAAAGTATCCGCCACCACATTAGCTTTATCGGGATGATATGCACACTTATATCATAGTCCTTAAGAAGTCCTAACCACCTTCCTTGCCTCAAATTAAGATCTTTTGACTGAACACACATTGGAGGCTCTTATGATCGGTGAACACATCAATATGCACCCTAGCCAAATTTTCAAAGCAAAGACCACGACAGCTAACTCAAGATCATGGGTAGGATAGTTCTTTCCAAGGATCTTAAGTTGTCTAGAAGCATAGACTATCACCATACCATTTAGCATCAAAACACCACCCAACCAATTCTTGAGGCATAACAATACACAATAACCCTCTAACCCTTCCGATAGAGCCAAGATAGGAGCGGACATAATCTTAACCTTCAAGGTTTAAGAAACTCCACTCACACTCATCGGTCCACTTAAATTAGCCTTACTTGGAGTCAACTAAGTCATAGGAAAAGCAATAGAAGAAAACTCATCCACAAACCTCTGATAATAACCAGCTAAGCCTAAGAACCTTCTAATGTCCAATGGGATCAATGGTCTAGACCAATTTCTAATCATATCTGTCTTTTTAGGATCCACCTTAATACCATACTCCGACACCACATGACCTAGGAAGGTAACCTTCTTTAACCAAATTCATATTTCTCATACTTAACACACAACTCTTCTTTCCCCAAGATTTGCAACACTATCCCAAATGGCTCACAAGCTCTAAATACATTAATACTTCATCACTAGAGTCCACCACAACATAACATGGTAGGGATTAAAGACCCTATTCACGAGACCTATAGACATAACCGATGCATAAGTCAAACCAAAATACATCACTCCAAATTCAAAATATCGGAAGGGACATTCACTAACTCATTGATCACTTAAAACAACTCAATGTAAATAACCTAGGTTCAACGCCTCTAGCTCTTACAAGATGATAATTACAACCCTTAGAGATCAATTTTACCTTACGACAAGAAACGAACTTACCCTTTACAACCACCTTACAAGGCCCCACTCAAAGACAGGTTTATTAGGGAATTGAAATCTAACTCTATGGGCCATATAATCAAAGGAGACACCACATCTCATGCAACTAATCCACCCCTAGCAACAACAACAACAACAATAACAACATACCCAGTAATATCCCACAAGTGGGGTCTGGGGAGGGTAGATCGTACGCAGACCTTACCGCTACCTCATAGAAGTAGAGAGGCTGTTTCCTAAAACCCTCAGCACACAAAACCCAAAAGCAGAAAGACTAGATATGATAAAGGCACCGGTGCGACGAACCAGACAAAACACATGACAAGAGTTAACTATAATCCACCCCTAGCATGGCATTAAAATTTACCGCATCAACCCAACAATTCACAAGGCAAGATCTAATGCAATATGAACATGAAACAACATCTATGAACGTTCTACCAATAATACACTCAACAAAAGGGTAGACACCAAAGGTTCATATAACAATTCGGGGCACACTTAAAAACCTCTAGCAATAAGAAAGAATAATGAAAGAGATAGTGGCACCCAAGACCATCAAGGCATATAGATTAAAGCCAAAGGAACTTCAACATATCGATAGCAATGTCGGGCACCTCATCCCCTCCTTGAGCCTCTTGATCAACATGACTACCTTGCCATTGTGGTTGGTCATCCTTACCTTTGTTGTGAGCATGTGGACATTCCAGAATTTTATGGCCAATCTCACCACACCCAAAGCATGCACCCCTGTTCCTCCAACATGCACCATTAAGGTTCCTCCCACATTTTGGGCATCCAAGATGAGTCACTCTATCATTACCCCCTTTACTCTTATTGCATTTACGAGGAAAATTCCTCATCTTATTCCCCTCTTCACCGCAATCAATGCAAGTATTGGTGCCCCTCAAACATGGGTATCTATGCACCTTACCATATGTTAGACACATAGCATCACCTTTATCTTTGAAACTTTCCTTCCTCTTGGCCTCACTATCCCTTCTCTTATCATTTGAAGTCTCGAGAGCACTCACTTGCCGATTAAGGTGATCGTCAATTTTGTCATCGCTTTGGCCTACACCCATAAAGCATTGTGAACCTCCCCATTAGATATATCGTTGTCTTGAGTAGCTTGAGACATATCCTGAAATGTAATGGTTAGGGGTTAGCAATAAGCCCTAGGGGACCAAACTCTATTGCATGACATAGATCATGAAGAAGTGAAACATTTTCTAGAACGCCTCATAGCCTCCTATTCATAGTCGTGGAACACCTCATAACCATGAATAAGACTCTAATAGACGTGGTGTGTTAGACGCCGAGGACCTAACAACCTAGTTCTTTGATACCAAGTTTGTCACGATCCAAGTCTATTTCTTAGACGTGACACGGTGCATGGGAAACCTGAAGGGACCCCAAGCAAGCCTCTTAACATATCATTACACATCCCTGGTCACGAAGGCAATAAAATACAACAAGAGATGGTAAATAGGGACAAACGGGGCTAAGGGACAACCTTAATATCATAATCATCAAGAGTCAAGAGGGGGTCAAAGCTCATAGCATAATACAAAACATGTCCAACAACACCTCCAAAACTTAGATACTTAGCGGGGGGCCAAGACAAGCTACTAGGCTCACCCTCATAGTCAACATATATATAAAAGAGAGATAGTCTTAGAACATAGTATGAGATCATAAACAACGTCCCTGAAATGGAGGACCAACTAACTATCTTTAGAGAGATCGTACTAGCCATGTGGAGGAGGATGATCAAGCGGGGCTTCGGTTCCTATATGATGATATCATGTAGGCATAGAGTATGTGTTAGTACGTTTGAATGTACTAAGTATGTAGGGTGCAGTGCAACTAGGGATAAGCACCATGAACAAAATGCATAACATAGACAATGAATAAGCATATAGCAATATGACATGTATGAATGATGATTGAAGTAAAATCATGCTTATATAGAGCATAATACATGTGCGAGGAGAGACCATTCTTAGGGAATATCCAAGGCGTACCACCCCCTCGGAGAGGTGAATGATGTATGAACCCCTCAATTAGTTGATGAGGTACAAATCCCCCAACATGATTGATGGAGTGTGAAAACCCCAACGTGGTTATCAAGGTACAAACCCCTCGACATGGTTGCACAGGCCTATCACCTCCCAAGCGAGGCGATCGAGATAGAAATCCCTCAACAAGGGTACCCGGGCCTACAACCTCCCAAGTGAGGCTTGGTAAATTCTCAACACTATAGAGATAATATCATATACAGACAACCCTTTCATTATCATATTGTCATTCAACTCATAAGACATGCATTGGACCTTCAATTCCTCAAGAAAATCATAACTGGACATTTTATCAAACATTTGGCGGGTGAGTAGTGCTAGTGTAAAACCATGAAATTCAAGATTGAAATCATGCTAGAAAATTCAATGTAAAACAATCAACAGATATCTAGTAGCACCCTCAAGTAACATACACCAAAAGCCTTCATCAAATCTCCCCATAAATCTTAGATTCATAGCTCAGAACATGCTAAAACAACTATACTTTCATGAAACTCCAACATAGTGTGTAGTGAAATTCATAATAAGTAAGACCCATGAATAAATCAACTTTAAATCATGCAAATTTTAAGTAAAAGGAAGCTTGAGCATCATGGATGGAAGGAACCCATGAAAGAAAACCCACATACCTTGACTTTGGAGAATCCTCGAAGAAGATTAAAAATGGAGACTTTAAACTTGAATGAGAACCTTAAGATCCAGATGAGTTTTGGGACTTGATATTTGGAGATGAAATATTGTCTACGTGTTTGAAAGAGTATTTGGGAATGTCTTGAATGTTATGAGGGTGAAATAAGGCTAAGTGTAGGTATTTTCATGCATGGGAACACTCAGGCCCAAGACTCAAAAGCCTTGAACCGAGCTCAAAAAAACTGCAAAAATAAGACACTGGCGCATCGTGCTAGCGTAGCGCCTGGACACTGGAATTTGCAAAACTTGGAATTTTGAAATTTTGCTACGGTTTCTCTAAAATTGGGCAAGTGAGTCAAGGGGGAGATGAGGCAGCTGATGTTTTTATCAATATGTTAAAGGTTTATGATTTTGATGTGTATGCTTTATTGGATCCAGGTGCCACTCT
>JAOTQR010134046.1:0-59679 GCA_025774065.1 Solanum ossicruentum | reverse complement strand
CTTATATCATGGAAGAGCAAGAAACAATCTGTAATTTCACGCTCTAGTGCGGAGGCAGAGTATCGTGCCATGGCTAACGTGACAGGAGAATTACAATGGGTTCAGATGTTATTATCTGAAATTGGACTACCCACGACAAAAGCATCTACTCTTTGTTGTGATAATCAATCTACTATGCATATTGCAAATAATCAGTTTTCCATGAACGAACAAAGCATATTGAAGTAGACTGTCACTTCGTTCGTGAGAAAGTACGTGGTGCAGACGTTCGATTAGTTCATACTAGCTCTGAAGAACAACTTGCTGACATCTTCACCAAACCTCTTAGAAGAAGTTGTATTTCTTATATTTGCAATAAGTTAGGTCTATTTGACATGTATGCCCCAACTTGAGGGGAAATGTTATTTATATAGAAGTGGGAAAGGAAATATATCCCACATTGGTTAAGTTAAACATCATACTCTTTCTTCTAGCCTATATAAAAGGCTTCACTTGTACAATGTAAAACACACTTAGAAATATATCTTTTATATTTCCTTTATATGTTTCAACATCCTCAAAATCAGGTCAACTTGTATTTTCTACAAAAAAAAGTAAACACAAAACACATAAAAACTAGTAAAAAAGTCACATACAGAACATACAAAATCCCTTGTTTTAGGCATCAAATGTGTTGTATTTTGAAAGCACATAAATACCCTCAACTTCGAATTATTTCTTGTCATCAAGCGATAACTCAATCTAGATAGATAATAATAAATACATAGCAATCATCCTACTGGAATATACGTTACACAATTTCAACCATGGTACCTGTACTAGCATTTTCAAAACATGATCATGTAGCTACTAAGCAAAACACAGCACATTGATACATTTGACAATATAACTATGACAAGTTAAGTAGTATCAATAATCCCCAATCACTGAACAAATCAAGTGCTTACCATGCAATGCAAATGCCTTCACAGAAAAGAAGTCACCTTTTTCACTTAATATGCCTTCAAAGTTTTTTAAGGGATTCTGCAAGCATACTCACTCTCACAAATAAGATTCATGCCATAAGCTTGCCTATATAGTCACAACCCAAATTGTTGTCTGATTAGATTAGGACCACTTTATGACTTCATAGGCTTGTAACGTAGGTTCATGGGGCTTTGGTGTGGTATTTTAGGTAATTGGTGAGTAAAGGCCAACCTTTAACTACGCTTTTCAATACTTTTACCTTAACAACTCAACCATTCTTGACTTGTTCTCCTTTACTCCTTATTTTCAAGCTTTCCGGGCATTTTCTCTTTATTTTTCATTTTGTGCCTTATATTCAAACTTGTTTTGCTTTTTCACTCATTCGAAGGACTCTTTTTCTCTTTTTCTTTTACCTGGTACATGTCCTTTTATTGTTTATTTTATTTCCAACTGCTCACCTCATTTTTGCTATTATACGACAACATAAGCCACTCTCAACTTAAGCTTTTAGCCTGAGATGAAGTACACAATATCCAATCTCCAAACCAGGGCCACCTTTGGTAGCCACCCTCAACATAGGCTTTTTTGCCTCAATCAAGGTTCACGGTGTTCAGGGATAGAACAAGGCCATTATCAAGGTATTTCACTAGATAAAGCTAGGCTAGCTAGGTATTAAGAAATAAACGGTACATGAAAGGCTCAAACAT
The DNA here is from genome assembly GCA_025774065.1 of Solanum ossicruentum. Lineage (NCBI taxonomy): Eukaryota > Viridiplantae > Streptophyta > Magnoliopsida > Solanales > Solanaceae > Solanum > Solanum ossicruentum. Next base: position 58,006 of record JAOTQR010134046.1, on the reverse strand, counting down.
TTGGAACAAGGGATAAACTCTTTCATTTGGTGGGTTATTTAGGCAAAATGGTCTAATTCGAAGAACAAGATCCTAAGACCCTTTCCTTATTCATCAAATCCCTAGGCCAACTCAAAGTAACAGGGCAAGTTCTGAATCAGTACATTATGCAGGGACTCAACAAAATCAACTCACACACAGATGGCATTTCATAATAGCCAACATAGACTCACAGATCATACTTCAAGCATCAACTTTCCTTTACTAAGTTAGAACAAACATTGTCAAACCATTCAAACATGCATAATCACAAAATAACTAATAATCAAAAAAATTCAAAGGTACCAGTTTTTGCAAAAGTTTTCATAAACCATCAAAATAGTGTACATGCCAAAATTTTAATCACCATATGCCTCAAAAATTATCTACAACATCTATAACGTGCCGGTTCAACATCAAAATAAAAATTCACAAGGCAAAAGAATACAGGAAAGGAAACCTTGGGATATCAAAAACTAGGATAGTTATGAACTAAAGGCTACTTAGACTTCACCCTAGTCCATAAACACCCACACCCCACCAAAAATAAGTACTTTATCCTCAAACGTACATGGAAAAAACAAACACAATAAGAACAGGGAGTGAAAAGTCAAATATCAAATAGTGCATAAGCATTGATCTCTGGTTGTCCATGAGCACCTTCCTCCTGTGAGGCAATCTGTGCTACAATCGTGCTGGATGAGCCAATGCCCTTCAATCTCTCAAGCTCTGAGCTTTCCTCAGCACTTTTTCCTCTCTCAATGTCTTCAGGACAAACTCAGTGATCTACTCTTCCAGCTCCTCATCCTCCTCGAAGGTCTACTACCACTTGTGCCCCTCTTCTGTATTAGTCTCCTCCCAGGTCTCTTACTGAGAGCATGCAGTGGATCCTCCTCAATCATGTCAAAGACCGGCTCATCTATAGGTGTAGTCTCAGGAACTGGGATTAGAGCCGCCAATGAGGCAATCAAGTCAGCCTTGAACTACATTAACTCCTAACTAAAAGCTTATAAATCTATAGGCTGGGCCTCAGCAAGTCTCTTTTGAACACTAGCCTCAAAGGCGTCTACTCAGTCATCTACCATAGTAATCCTTTGGTCAATAACTGAAATGGTGAATGCATTGCATCCATCCTCCTATGTTTGAACTATCTGCTAGACCCATGGCTTAATCTGCCACATGAGTTGGGCTAACTGAGCCTCATCCTATGATAATCTCTGAGCCACAGCCTGAAAAGCAATAGCAGACATGACGTCTACTAAAGGAGTCAATGATGTAGACGACTCTGGTGTGAGTACGACTATTGTGGGACCCATCTAAATATCGGCTACCTCACATTGCTCTGGTCTCTCAACAGTAATAGTGGCAGCAACTGGAATAGTAGTGGTGGTAGCTGTAGAACCCTCAAACTGTGGCTTAGGCATGAATGTCTCGGGCATGGGAGGAGGCATTGCCCGCTGAAGCACCACCAAGTTCTCATCAGCATTGATCAGGTAAGGATCCATGGTGTGGAGGATCTCAACACATGATCTAGATGAAGTGAAACTCGTACCTATGTATCTATGCATAACCTGTGGATCAACATCAGGAATGTGATGCATGTGGAGTTCCAAAGTGCCGACTCATGGATCTGCTCAGCTATCAAGCATGCCCAATCAATATCATAACCAGCTAAGAAGCTTGCTAGTAGAACCGCTTGCTCCAACGTAATGATTTGTCTATGAAAGTGGGTCAGATGGGAGACCTGATAATGGCCCACCATGTTGAACCTTTAGAAAGTATCTCGAATAGATAGAGAGGAGAAAGAGCCCGCTCTTGGAAGAAGAGTGGTAGCAACAATATGCGTAATGACACAAGATTCAAACGAGACATCTTTGGTTCCAAGGGTTGAGGAACAAGGTCCAGAGGGGTTGGAAGAGAGTGCCCTTTTGGCTTCTTTAAACATCACATCAAACTCAGAGGGAGAAGAATTTTTAATGGAATCAAAAAACCAGAGTAATTGATTTCATCAAGAATATCATAGTCCAAAAAGATTATCTTACCTAGAACCAAGGTTTCTACTTCACCGAGCTTTGACGAACAAAGGTTGGCATAGAATAATCAGAATAGCGGTTCATAAACAACTTTAGGAGAGGAAGAAAAAAAACTTTAGCCCTACCTTGATATTTGAAAAACTCTTTAATAGGGCAGTGAAGAGTCAAAAGAAGGCCAATGTCAATTATGTCTCCATGAACGATGGTCTTAGTCCTCAAGGATTGAAAGAAGATTTCATTGGAGAAATACCAAAAATCAATTTTCAGATCAAGAGATTTTTCAAAATCAAAGTGTGATTTGTTTTTCTGATCACTGGAGAGATAAATAGGCGTTGGACGTTTAAGAGATGATACAGGAAGGGAATTGGAAGATGGAGGAGATAAATGGGTGGAAGACATTTCAGGGTCGATGGGAATAGGGGAATAGGCAATGCCCTTCCCTTTGATCCTTGAGCTCTTACAAGGAGGCATGGTAAGTTTCAGAAAAGGAGAGAGAGTGCGGAAGAAGAATTAAAGAAGGATTTTTAAGAGACTGAAAAGAAGGGAAGAAGAAGAAGAAAAAAAGATGAAAGCTAAAATGAGAGGACATAAAAGGAAGGGTCGTCTGTCACACGAAAAGAAAAATGGAAAACCCAAACGCCAGCTATCAAATTAAGTGCATCATATTAAATGAAGTATCAGAAATTGTGCAGAAAAAGGAACAGAATCAATTTCAATTTAAATGCATCTAATAATTACCGGAGAAGAACCAAAAATAAAAATTAAACAGTTAATATATCTAAAAATATCCAACAAAAATTAAACTGGTTTGGAAATAATATTTAGAAGATTTCTGAGGTAGCAAAATTGTTCTTCAAGAAGAGGTTTTATAAAAATGTCTGCCAATTGATTTTCAGTATTGATAAAAGCAATTTCAATATTTCCATTTAAAATGTGATCTGTAATAAAATGGTGCTTGATATCAATGTTCTTAACCTTAGAATGACGATCAAGATTTTTGGTCAAACAAATAGCACTTTAATTATCATACAACAATCTAGTAGGCTTAACACTTATACCAAAATCAGTTAGTTGATGAATTATCTATAAAACCTGAGCACAACACAAATCAATGGCTACATATTCGGCTTTAGTGGTTGAAATAGAGACACAACTTTGTTTCTTGTTGTTCCAAGAGACCAAACAATTTCCAAGAAATTGGTAGGAGCCACTAGTGCTTTTCGATCTACTTTATCACCTGTATAATCTGCATCCGAAAACCCACAAAGATCAAGTGTAGCGAATCTTTCATACCATAGTACAAATGAAATGGTTCCGACTATGTAACAAATTATCCTTTTGACAGCAGTTAAATGATATTCTTTAGGACCAGATTGGAATTTAGCACATTTACATGCACTAAACATATTGTTCGGATTACTTGTAGTGAGAAAAAAAGAAATCTAATCATACCTCTATATTATGATTCATCAACACTCTTACCATTAGCATCAAGGTCTAGGTTGCAAGAGGGAGTCATGGGAGTGCTAATGGATTTAGCATTTTCCATACCAAATTTTTGCATAAGTTCCAAAGAATACTTGCTTTGGCAAATGAATATCCCTTGATCAGTTTGAAATACTTGAAGGCCCAAGAAGAATGTTAAGTCACCCATCATACTCATTTCGAATTTACTTTGCATAATGTTGGCAAAGTCCTTACACAGATTAGGGTTAATTAGTACTTCCAAAAATAATATCATCAATATAAATTTGAATAATAATGTTGTTCGGGAGATTTTTTGATAAATAAAGTAGTTTCAATGCTTCCTCGTGAAAAACCATGGGATAAGAGAAATTTGCTTAGGAGCTCATACTAAGCTCTAGGAGCCTGCTTGAGTCCATAGAGATCTTTTGATTACTTAAATACATGGTAAGGAAAATATGGATTTACAAAACCCTTGGGCTATTTTACAAAAACTTCTTCTTTGATAAATCCATTAAAAAAGGCACTTTTAATGTCTATTTGAAAAAGTCTAAAACCTTTAAAAGCAGCATAAGCAAGAAGATCAAATAGACTCTAAACTTGCTACAGGGGTGAAAGTTTCATCATAGTCGACTCTTTCTTGTTGAGAGTAACCTTGAGCTACAAGTCCTGCTTTATTTCTAGTTACCTCTCTAGCCTCGTTAGCTTGTTTCTAAGCACCCATTTTGTTCTAGTGACAGTCACATTTTTACGTTTGGGGACCAAGGTCCAGACCTGATTCTTTTCAAATTGATCTAGTTGTTCCTTCATTGTATTTACCCAATCATTGTCTTTCAAAGTTTCTTCTACCTTTTTGGTTCAAATTGGGATATAAAAGCCATGTTAGCACGTCTTTTGTTGGATGCCCTTGTTCTCACTACATCATTAACACCAACAATAATAAAGTTTTTGGGGGTAGTCAGGCTCACTTCTCCATTCATTGGGAATAGTTTCTACTACTAGTTGACTTTATTTAATAGTAGTTGACTGATCTTTGTTTGCAACTACTTTGGAAGCTATTTTATCACTGTTAGTGGCATCTTTATCATCAAAACGGCATCTTTTCTTGGAGATGGAGTCATATTCATCAAAAACAATATGTATAGATTCTTCTACAGTGGAGGTACGCTTGTTAAAAATTTTATATGCTCTACTAGTGGTAGAATAACCCAGAAAGATACCTTCATCACTGTAAGGGTCGAATTTACCTAGATTATCCTTATCGTTGTTGTGAACAAAACATTTGCATCCATAGGGATGAAAGTAGCTGATGTTTGGTTTCTTCTAATTCCATAGTTCATATGAAGTCTTCTTAAGAATAGATCTGATTAAAACCTGTTAAGAACATGATAAGTATACTTACCGCTTCTGTGAAAAGTGGTAAGGAAAAGAGTGTTCACATATCATGGTTCTAGACATGTCTTGAAAAGTTCTGTTCTTCTTTTCAATGACTCCATTTTGTTGAGGAGAGCAAGGAGCAGAGAACTTGTGGGAGTACCCTTCTTCATTATAGAAGTTTTCAAAGGCTCTACTTTCAAATTCTCCTCCATGATCACTTCTGATAGAGGTATTGCAATAGCTTTCTTCTCTCTATACTTTCTTAAAAAAACTCAAAATTCTTTAAAGTAGCAACTTTGCTAGCTAGAAACATATCCCAAGTGAAATGAGAATAATCATCAACAATAACAAAGGCATACCTTTTTCCACTAATACTGATAGTTCCAGTTAGTCCGAATAGATCCATATGAAAAAGTTGAAGAGGTTTTATAGTAGATAAACTATCCTTTGATTGAAAGGAGTTTCTTGCTTTCTTTCCCATTTGACAAGCATCACAAATGTGATCTTTTGTATAATCCTGTTTTGGCGGTCTAATTACCAAATCCAGTCTTGCCAGTTTCTCAATTAGTCTCATACTGGCATGGCCTAACTTTTGGTGCCAAATCCTTGGATCCTCATAAATGGATACGAGATAGATGTGATTTGTAAATCCTTTCACTGAGTCGAGAATGTAAGCATTCTTGTCCCTGCTTCTAGAAAGAATTTCCTTTCCTAATATATCCTCAATAATATATCTAATTTTCCTAAATCTTACCTCTAAATCAGCATCACATAGTTGACTGATGCTTAGCAGATTGTACCTTAGATCCTTCACAAGCTAAATATTAGTAATATCACAAGATTCATTAAAAGAGATGGTACCAATACCAATGACAGTTCCAGTCAAATTATTTCCAAACTGAATTTTTTCACAATTAAAATCAGCAATAGATTTGAACAAATTTTTGTTGCCTATTATGTGATTTGAACATCCACTGTCAAGATACCATTTACCTTTTGATTTCACGTAGAGTTCCTACAAAACAGAATTATTTATTTTTAGGTACACAACGCTTTTTGGGTCCCTTTTGGTTAGAGGTGTCTTTGATCCTCCAGACCATGTTAGTTAGTTTAGAAAGGCAAAACCTGCATCTAGAATAAGAGTGACCAGGTTTATCACAATAATAGCATGAGCTTTTACCAGTTTCATCAGATCAGATAGACTAAAATATTCACTTTGAGAGTAAGTTGACTGGTTTGAGCCAGTGGACTTGATCTCTTTATTAGGTCTAGTAAATTTATGAGCTTTTTTTTAAAGAAAATTAACTCAAAATTTTCTTCATCTAAAAGATTTCTTTCAACAGCACAAACTTCAAGTTTGATTTCCAAAACTCTTCTTTCATCTTGAATAGCTCTGAGATTCTCAAAAGATCTATTTAGATCTGTAATGACCTGATCTAGTAATGCTCTTAATTCATGACAATTTTTGCAAAAATCAAATTTTACCTGGCTGGATTCACCAATGGCCATGAGGCACACAGTTCCAAATTCATCTTGATCATATTCAGATGTGTCTTCATCACTCCAACTGCAAAGTGCTTTACTTCATCCATATCCTTGAGGATATCTTCTTTTGGTTTCTGGACGTTCACTTGTAATGTGACTAAACTACCACATTCATAGCACCTACCATCATTTCTATTATAGTTAGTAATTTTTTTGTTTCTGGAGTTATTTGGCTCATCTCATCTTTGGTTTTTGTTGTGTCTGAAGGTTTCCATGACTGATCTTGTGATTAATTCGATTTCATCCTCATTGAATTTATCACCTTCTTCTTGGTTATCTTCTGTGGCTTTGAAGACAACAAATCTCTTTTCTCATCTTCTTTGCCCTTATTGTTTAGATGAGTTTTCTCAAAAGCAATAAGATCTCCTCGAACCTCATCACCGGTTAGGTTCTTTAGATCCATGCTTTCTAGTGAAACGACTTTGGCATGCCAGTGAGGAGGTAGACTTCTTAGGACTCTCCTTTTGTGCTCTGTGATAACATATTCCTTTCATGCATCTTTGAGTTCTCTAGTGATTTTGCTCAGTCATGCAAACGTACTCTCAACAAATTCTCCTTCTTTCATTTGGAATAGTTCATATTCATAGACAAGGAGACAGACAATAGTTTCTTTTAATTTGTTAGTTCCTTCATAGGTGACTTCCAATTTGTCCAGCTTCACATCTAAAGATTTTCTCATATTCTTCACCACTAGTTGCATCGTACAAAACATTCTTAGCCTTTGAATTTATCTGAATGATTTTCATCTATTCGCCAGTGAAATTTTCCATACTAGGAATGCAAAAGTCTGACTTCCTTTAGAGCTTGATGAATTTCCATTTGCAGGTTTAGTAGCAGGGATGGGAATATCACCAAGTTTGATAACCCCCCAAACCTTAACATCACAGGACTTGATGAAAGTCCCCATCCTAATTTTTCAATGTGAGAAATGCTTTCGATTGAAATAGGGAGGTCTGGTTTAAGAAGTTCCCTCTTGAAACAGTACTCTAATGGTTTGATTTTGATTTTCCATAAAAAAATTTTCTTACCTGTGGCTAAACAGAAGAATTAGTGGGACTAGGCTCTAATACCAATTGAAAGTACAAGAGGGAGTGTGAATTAAATTTTCTTCGCTTTTCTTTTATCTTAATCTTGAACTTCAGATATCCAACTGATGAACTGGGTAGCCGACTAAAGCAATTAAGTAACTAAGCAGGAAAGTAAAGTGCTTAAAATGAAATTCAACACTAGATATTTTTATTCTGGTTCGAATTTAATCTGAATCTCAGATTTAGTCCCTTTGGGTTGCAAGGGATATCTCTTCAAGCCTTTAATGGAGTAATGATTACAAGAAATTATACTTAAGAATAACACTTAGATTTTTCTTTTCTTTTTTTCTTTTTCTTTTGATGCAGACCTCTCTTTCAAGTTTTTTTTTTCTTTTCTCTCTTTTTCCTTCACAGTAACAAAACTAAAGATTACAATGATTTTTTAAAGATGAAGAGTATTGAAGAAAGGCTTGAAATGCAGTAGGCTTGTATACTTCATCAGATACTCGGACGCCTCCTTATATTTAGGAGATGGCATCCCAAAGGATTCGATCCTTGGACCGAGACAGGGATGAATCCTCTTTCCAAGAATAAAGGAAAGGCAAAGGAAAGACAATCTTCTTTCAATCTTTCTGATTCTTCTCAATCGTGTAGATTCTTCTTAATTGATAATCTTCCTGATTCTTAGCAACAACAGATTTTTCTTGATTGGAAAAGATTTTTGATTGATCTCTTCTATATCTTTTCCTTTTTCTTCTTTTAATTTTCCTTGATTGACTTCATCAGATTTAGGATTGACTCCCAAATTTTAGTTTTCATTTTTTCTTCGAATTGCGTTCCATCAAGGTTGTTTCCTCTTTTGTGTTTTTCCTGAAAATAATCATCATTTAAAACAGATTAGCACTAACAATCTCCCTCTTTTTGATGATGATAAAATTTGATTATGTAGTCAACTTCCCTGAAAATAGTTGACTGCTTAAGTTACTCCCCCTGAATAGTTGCCTGGTAGTTGACTGGTTGCTTTCATTGCTCCCCCTGAGTTGATACTTGCTAGTTGACTTGCCCGCAAACACTAAAAGAAAATAGCAGAAAAAAAAGCATACCAAAACAGTAGGCACAGTAATAATGCAACTACTACACAATATAATATTTCTCCCCCATTTGACATCAGCGAAAAGGAGAAACAATCTAACAACATAGCAAGCAAAACAGATAGCCATAGTCTGGGCATAGTGCCCTTAGCAACAGTCCAAAAACATACAACTACTACTTATCCACGAGGCCTAGGAAAATACATCAAGGTGTTCACGATAGAGGTCTTCAGGTTTTCGAACAAGGCTGTCATTGAAGTTCAAAGTTCATCTGAACTGGTTTGAACCTTCTGAGCAAATTTAGCAGCTTCCTTGATGACTTGGTCCAGATTCAGACAGATCTTAGCAACATCAGTACCTGTTTCCTTGGTGAAGGAGCGAATTTTTTCAACAGAGTCAAATTTGCAGTGACTTGCGAGAAGCAGATCCTGAAGGTCTTCAAACTTTTCATCCATCCCAAAGATTTTAGATAGAAGTTCTTCAAGAAGCTTGGAGTCCAAAGGGTGGGAGGAGCAGGGGTAGGAGGAGAGGGTTCAAAAGGAGAATATGTAAATACACCAGTAGGACAAAGTTAACCATTACACCATCAAGAAGACCAGAAGTAGTGTTCGACCCCAAAGGCTTTGAAACAGTGGTAAAGGTGCATTCTGATGTGTGGGCTAGTAGCTAGGAGCATGTCGCAGGTTCCATTCCTGATGCATAGAAAAATTTGGTATTTAAGTGGAAAAGGATAGACGGGCGACCAATTATTCACCAACTTTTGGATCGTGCAGCTCTAGCTCTCGGGATTTGTTGGTTATAAAAAAGTAGTTTATAGCTATATACACAAAACTCTGAGGGTTCCAGTGTGCCCTCTACATCTTTTGATTCACATAGTTCTAGAACTGTACACTTACCAATCCTCCAGAATTTAACCTTTTACCTAGAGTTAAATGATAATGGTAGCATTTGCCAATAAAAAAAAGTAGACATATTGGTAGCACTTGTTACTTACTAAAAGAGAAAGAGAAAAATGATGGTTGCATTTCTTATGGAAACTGTTCCAATGGTTATATTAAGATGCAATTCCTCATTGTGAGCCTATGGGAGTGTGAAAGGAGAATCGTCTCACAGTATGGCTAAGTGGAAAGGTTTGAATGAAGTCTGAAGGTTCTGGCCTTCCCTGTTTGGTAGTTAAATAGTTAAAATTCCTGCCCTTGAAAATTGTTTTCCAGCTATTGCAGTATACTTCATTACATAGCTAGATTTGCTATATTTGAGTGTCATTTTTTTTTTTCATATTCCCCTTTCACATGTTTGTTAATGCATCTCTCTTCCAATACAAAGCTCGATTACCAATTGTGGAGCCATTTTGTAACGCCCAACCAACCCTGCACCCATGGGAATAAAAGAGTTCCAATCTGAGCTTATTGTGTAAAACTAATAATACTTCCTTGAGTTTTGTTTAACACAGAATTTATGTAGTGAAGACTGTTACACAGAATGCACTAGGTAAATGAGGACAAATACTCCTACTTATAACAAGTGATATCTTCAATTGCGAATGCTTGATTAGTTACAAAGGACAGAAAGAATAATGAAACTTGGTTTTTTCTGTATGCAGTGAAAAAAAGCATACCAGACAGCTCTTTCTTCTACTGACCATGAGTATTATTAACAATAACCATGTGTTTTGTCTATATGAACAATAAAGAATTACAACTTAGATAACTAGGTCTTCTAGAGAAGTTAAAGAGTAAGATTTTCATTGTGGAAAATTCTTACGGGAAGATATTTCTAACTTTATATTGTCTGGCCTGGTTGTACCTTTGCATTTTAGAAACATACGTTGAGTCTTGCAGTAGCAACAAGTCACTATCGTTGAATTATCATCTGCTTTATCATTGGCTGAATCATCAATTGATTAAACAGTGATGACAGTTATTAGAAAGAGAGTAGAGAGGCTTGAACGGAAGCGAATGCAAAACTATTAAGTTGATGTGGAGCTACTATCTGCGTTAGAAGAATTGCTCAATGAGGTTTATATAGTGTACTGTCCTAAACCAAGTGATTATGAAGTTAGGAGAGATTTGATTTCTGTTTTTAATGAGATATCAAAGGATATCTATGGTAATCTCTGCAGCAAAACTTTTTATTACACGATTTTGCAAATTGGTCCTCTGAACTGGCTTGTAGTAGCTATGTTAATTGACTTAATCATCTTAAAAAATTCGAATTGTTAGGCTATCTGTTGGATTGAATTTTTTAAATATGACAGTTTCTCTTTTTCTTTTCTTTTTCAGGACATTCTGGTAATGTTCCTGTTGTGGAGGAGTTGGGATCTTTTGTAATGGATCTATTCCATCCACAGAGAGACCAAGATTTATCAGTTAATTTTGACAACAGTTCAGTTAAAATTACGCATGAGAAGAAGATTCAAACTCTCAGGAAATTCGCAAGGAAGATATATGCAATTCAAAGTATAACTTTGAGTTTTTTCCTTATTTTCCTTGATACTGTCTTTACTTCATGGATTACTGCCTCTGTGTCCTAACCAAAAATTTAAGTGCATTTTACTTTGAAAAGTTGATCAATTTTAGACGAAGTGGATTTACAGCTCTGAATGTTCTCTAGGTAAAAAATATGTTGCCCCTCCCAAGAAATGGCTATTTCCATTAGTAGAACCAACTAAGATTAGATTTTGAGGTAAATGTCAGGTGCCATCTCTTTTGAATACAAACCTGGTTCTGTTATTTTTTGCAGTGGCATACAGTCCACCATTGTGTCTGCAATGTGACAAGTAAATGTGGTAGATAATAGTGAAAAACAAAAAAGAAATAACATTAATAAGAAAAATATATACAATCAATACACCAACATCAACTCCTAAATTGTTGGACTATAGAGCTGTAAAATATTTACCTAATATATAGCTGTAACTGACAACTACTATACATCTAATTATGCATAAATAAAGAAAGAAGATCCGCACAATATACTACAGAATCAATCATGCCCCAATACGCCCCCACAAGGTAAAGGTGGGATCGATAACCTTTAACTTGGACATATGTTGATGAAACAGCAGATGAGGCAAAGGCTTTGTGTGTCTACAGTTGATCAGCGTCATGTAAATGTTGAACGAGCACTTGGCTTTTTCTCCACCAGTTCTCCAACAAAGTGAAAATCAACTTCAATGTGTTTCATCCTATTTCGTAGCATTGGATTTTGACAAAGATAAGTAGCACCAATATTATCACAGTAGATTATGGATGGACCAGGTAGCTGCACATGTAGTTCTACAAGAAGTTTTTGAACTCAATTGACCTCAGCAAGCGCAGATACTACTACATGATACTCTGCTTTAGTGCAACATCCCGTAACAGTGTGTTATTTCTTGGATGACCAACTAATAGGATTTGCACCAAGTTACAAGATATACCCTGATGTTGAGTTCCTGTCATTAATGTCACCAGCCCAACCGGCATCTGAATACATGAACAATCTAGGATGTGTCGTTATCTGTAAGCAATAATTTTTTGTATGTTGGAGGTATCGTAAGAATCACAAAATACAAGTGTATTTTTGTAGGAGCATCCATGAATTGAGATACTTTATTAACTGCAAAGCTTATATCTAGTCTGGTGAATGACAAATATTGGAGCTTACCAAGTACTTGACGATATAAAGTGGCATCTGCCGGAGGTATGTCATCCTTTAATGATAGTGTGCCAGTGGAACTCATGGGAGTTGTAACAGGTTTACACTCAGAAATTTTATGGGAAGCAAGAAGATCAGAATTATACTTGGCCTGTGAAAGAACTATCCCTTCTTTAGTGCGGAGAACTTCAATACCCAAAAAGTAATGGAGATATTAAGGTCTTTGAGAGAGAATCTGGCGGAATGAAGTTAGATAGTTTTCTTGACAATCTCAGAGTCACGTATACAATAATGTAGACCAGTGCTCAATTTTGATGAAGAATAAATAGGGAAGAATTAGAGTTAGACTTTTGAAAGCCAATCTGAAGCAAGAATTTCTTTAACTCAGAGTACTAGGCTCGAGGGGCCTGCTTAAATCCATAAATATCTTTTTTTAATTTGCACACATAATGAAGAAAATCAAGATCAGCATATCCACGAGGTTGATGCATATAAACATCTTCATCAAGGTGTCCTTGAAGAAATATGTTATTCACATCCAAATGGTGCAAATGTCAATTCTGTTGAATTGCATGCCACAAAATGAGTCTAAAAGTAACAAGTTTTACCATTGAACTGAATCTAAAGTGATAATCAACACCCGGTCATTGTGTGAAATCCTTTGCAGATAATCGAGCTTTATACCTATCAACACTTCCATATGATTTGGTTTTGATATGACAGAGCCATTTGCAATCAATAACATTTTGAGAAGATGGTGGTGGTATAAGCTTCCATGTCTTATTGTTCATCAAAGCTTCAAACTCAAGTTTTATCGCTTCTCTTCAGTGTACACTCTTTTTGCCTTGGTTATAAGTGGTGGGAAGATCTTTGATTAACGAAACTGTAAGATAATCAAATGGTTGCTTAGAATTGGTGGTATTGTTTTGTGAACGAGTAACAGGTCAGTGAATTGGTGGTTATTGGTCATGTGTGGAAGTTGTGGTAGAGGATTGGTTATGATCATGAGATGGACTGGATGGGGAGGGATTTGGTCTAGGTATAAATAAATGGGTTGTCTGGATGTGCCAGTTTCGGCATTAGTAATGGATTAATTGTTGCATGGTAGGTGGGACATCAATAAGCAGTGTGGGGAAATCTGAGACGGCGGTTGTAGTTGGAACTACTGCTGAAGATGGACCGGAAGATGAACCTACAACAGGGGTCACCAATAATTCCAGAGCAACCTTGATTGATCGAGGAATCTCATAATCCACTGGAGGCACAAATTTGACACTAAGTTCATTTGACCCTTTATCCAAGATATTCCACTCTAACTTTGAAATTCTTTTGTCTTTTAAAGATGAGAATATATTAGAAAATGGGAATTTATTTTCATAAAAAATAACATCTCGTGAAATATACATCCTTCGTGAAATAGGATCATAGCACTGATTGTTGTGATGGGTATTAGAATAGCCCAAGTAAGTACAAGGGGTGGACTTGGGTTCTAGTTTGTGTTTGGCATATGGTTTAAGCCAAGGACAACATAGGCAACCAAAAGTACGAATGGATTGATAATATAGAATTTCTCGAAATAATAATTGGTATGGAGAATCATAATGAAGTGTGCGGGTAGGCAGCCTATTGATTAAGAATGTGGCTTGTTGACAATCATAGGACCAAAATACTGGAAGCATGGAGGCTTGGTGCAAAATGGTTTTTGTTGTTTCAATGATTTGTCGATGTCTACGTTCATCCATAGCTACTTGTTGTTGTGTGTATGGTGGTGATACAAGGTGCTCAATGCCATTGGTGTGAAGAAATGACTTGAGACCTTTTGTAACAACCCAAGCTTTGGCCTAGACGTGACACGGCGAATGGGAAACACGAAGGAACCCCAAACAAGCCTCTTAACTTATCAATACACATCATCAGTCGCGGAAGCATATACAAGACATAAAGAGTAAGGATAGGGGCAAAGGGCTAAGGGCAAAACTTTCATAACATCATAATCAAGAGACAAGCATTCAAAGCTCATATCATAGATACATAACATGCCCAACAAACACCTCTAATACTTAGATTAGAGCGGGGGCCAAGACAAAGTAATCAGGCTCACCTTCATATTCAAAGTAGAACATAAAGAAGAGTGTCTCAGTACATAACAATAACCAGAGACTAAGGTCCCCGAAGTGGAGGACTCAACAACTAGCTTGAGTAGTACCGAACTAGACACGTGGAGGAGGAGGATGATCAACTTGGGCACCAGTTCCTGCATGGTGATATCATGTAGGCAAGAGTATACATTAGTACGTTTGAATGTACCAAGTATGTAGAGTACAATGCAACAAGAAATAGGTATCATAGTCAAAATGCGTAACCGTAGGCAATAGGCATAATATAACTATATGGAATGTATGATTGATGCATAAGTAAAATATGCTTAAGCAACTCATGATCATATAGGATATCATATGTGTAGAAGAGACCAAGCTAGATTTCCAAAGTACAAACCCCTTGGTTGGTTGATCATAGTTTCACCCCATCACCCTAGTGGTGTGGTACAAACTCCTCACATAGTTGATGATAATTTCACCTTATAACCCTGGTGGCGAAGTACAAACCCCTCACATGGTTGATGAGTACAAACCCCCACCTCAATTATCAAGGTAAAAATCCCCCGACAAGGTTATTCGGGCTCTTAGTCCCCCAGATCAGGCATGGTCTAATGCAATACTTTATATAGATTATATAATATACATAAGCTCCTTTCATCATCATAACATCAATCATATCATATCTCATGCTTTGAACCTTCAATCCCTTAAGAAATCACATCCGGACATTTTATGAAACACTTAGAGGGTGTGTAGTGTTAGTATAAAACCATGAAATATGGAGGTGAAATCATGCAAGAAAGTCCATTGTAAAACCATCAATAAACACCTTGCAACACCCTCAAGTAATATACATCAAAACCCCTCATAAAATCTTACAATAGATCTAAGATTTATAGCTCAAAACATACCAAAACAGTCACAATTTCATATAGCTTTAACATACTGTGCTGTGAATTTAATAATAAGCAAGACCCATTTGTAAATCAACTTTAAATCATGCAATTTGAGTAAAAGGAGGTTTGGGTATCATGATGAAAGGAACCCATGAAAGAAACCCGCAAATCTTAGCTTGGAGATGAGTTTGGTGAAGATTGGAGATGGAGACTTGAAGCTTGAAGAAGAACCTTTAATGAAAATCTTAGTTCCGGATAAGGGTTTGAGACTTGAATTTAGTAGTGAAAAATATGGCTAAGTGTTTGAGTGAGTATTTGGGAATGTTTAGGATGATATGAGGGTGAAATATGGTTAAGTATAGATAAAAACACATTTGGGAACACTTAGGACCAAGACTTAGAAGTCTTGGACCGACTAAAAAAAAAACAGGCACCTTTATATACTGGTACGTGTCGCGTGGGGAATGCTGATTGCTCATTAGAAATTGCATTCTTGAAATTTTGTAATTGCTAATCTTTCACTCTTAAATTAGGATTAGACCCCCTTCCCCCTAATTTTGACCCCCTGAACAAGAATATGAAGTCAGATTTTTGATATCGCACTTGAATTTGAGATATATGGAATCTAAAATTAAGGGCATTCCGAGGCACATTTTCGGACACTTTTTGGGGTCGTTTCACCTTCAGACTCATCACCGCCATTAGTGTAGAGTGAGAGTATTTTTGTATGAAAATAATTTTCAAAAATGGGTTTAAATTTAGAAAAAATTGTTTGGACCTCACATTTATTTTTAAGCATGTATAGCCGAATGTATTTTTTAAATTGATCAACAAACACTACATAATATAATTTTTTGTCAATTGACAAAATAGGTGATGGATCCCATACATCACTGAAAATAATTTGTAATGGTTTTTTGCTCACCATAGTATTGTCAATAAAGGTTGCCGATGAATTTTATCTGATGAGCAAGAATTACAATGATCAACCATTTCAGAATTTGAAATTGGAAATAAAAACTTTTGTAAGAGTGTTTTAAGCTGTCACGACCCAAACTAGGGCCTAGATGTGACAAGGTGAATGAGGAACCTGAAGGGATCCCAAATAAGCCTCTTAGCATATCATACACACATCCTTGATCGCGGAAGCAAGATATCAACAACATAGACATAAATAAGGGGATTCAGGACTAAGGGAAAGAGTTTAATACTTTTATAACATAGAAGAGTCAAAGCTTAAAGAATTATGCATAACTTATCCAACACTACCTCTAAAGATGGAATTGAATGGGGGCCACGACATTTTCTGGGCTCACCCTCATAGTCATAAGCATCTAACAAAAGAAAAGAGTCCTTACATAGCATGAAATCAATAGGTATTGTCCTCGGAGTTGAGGACTCACCAAAGTTTGCTTCAAGAGTTAATACTAGCCACGTGAAGGAGGATGATGATCAAACGGAGCTACAGTCCCTACATGGTAACATCATGTAGGCATAGAGTTTGCGTTAGTATGTTTTAATGTACTATGTAGGATGCAATGCAACAAGAGATAGGCAACATAGTTAAAATGCATAATAATAGGAAAGAGATAAGAGTAATAACAACATGACATGCATTAGCAATTCTTGAAGTATAACATGCTTATATAGAATATATTACATGTGTAGGAAGAGACCATCGTCATAGACCAAGCAAACTATTAGTCGAATCCAAGGCATACCACCTCCTTAAAAGGTGATTGAGATATATACCCCTCAATTGGTAGTAGCGGTATACCATTTGTCATGACCCAAGCCTAGGGCCTAAACGTGACACGACGCATATGGAACCCGAAGGGACCCCAAGCAAGCCTCTTAACATATTATTACACATCCTTGGTTACTGAAGCAATAAAGTATCAACAAAAGATTGTCAATAGGGATAACTAGGGCTAAGGGGCATCTTTCACAGCATGAAACATCATAGAGTCAAAGGTCATTGCATTAATACATAGTTTGTCCAACAACACCTCTAAACAGAGAACTTAGGGGGGCCCAAGTCAAGCAATCGGGCTTACCCTCATAGTCTAAATATATAATAAAGAAAGTCGTAATACATAACATAAGAGCATACACATTGTCCCTGGAATGGAGGAATCACCAATTAGCTTGAGAGAAAGATCATACTGGCCATATGGAGGAGGGTGATCAAGTGGGGCTCCGGTTCCTACATGATAACATCATATAGGCATAGAGTATGCGTTAGTTCATTTGAATGTACTAAGGATGTAGTATGCAATGCTATCAAGGGATAGGCAATATAATCGAAATGCATCATTATAAGCAACGAATAGGTGTAACCTTTTAGGAGAGTGTTACCAATACCCCTCCCATATGACAGTCTTTTTGATAGGTAGTATAAGACATCTTCTACTTTATGATATAATCTTTGGGGTAGGATCCATGATATATTCTATCTTACAGAACAACCTTTTTGATAGAATGTCCATACCTTATGATATGATATTTTCGGTGAAAACCATTGGTCTTTCTATCTTATGGCATGGCCTTTCTGGTAGGGTGTCTATATCTTACGATATGATTTTTCAATAGGAACCATTAGTTATTCTTCCTTACGGCATGGCCTTTTTGGTGGGATATCCATACCTTATGATATAATCTTTTCAGTAGGAACCATTGGTCTTTCTTTCTTAAGGCATGGCCTTTTCGGTGGGAATCATAAAACTATCTTAGCAAACCATTACATTTCAAACAATAAGGGAAGAGCACCATTTTCTCAAGAGCACCATTTTCTCAAGAGCACAACAAACATTGGAACCCAACAATCTACTTGCAACACCATAGGTACTTTTTCATGAAAATGATTCATATAAATATTCCTATCATCATCATAAAGTCATTCAACTCATATATCATGCTTTAGACCTTTAACAACTCAAGAATCCATAACCGGACATTTTATCAAACACTTGGCGAGTGTGTAGTGCTAGTATAAAACCATGCAATTCAAGAGTGAAATCATTCTAGAAAGTTCATTATAAAACAATCAATAGAAACCTAGTAACACCCTCAAGCAATATACATCAATATCCTTCATCAAATCTCACAATAGAACTTAGATTCATAGCTCAAGATAAGCTAAAACAACCATAATTTCATGAAACCCAACATAGTGTGCAGTGAAATTCATAATAGATAAGACCCATGAGTAAATAAACTTCAAATCATGCAAATTTAGGTAAAAGAGAGATAGGATATCATGGGTAAAAGTAACTATGAAAGAAACCCACATACATTGATTTCGGGAGAATCCTTGAAGAAGATTGAAGATGAATACTTGAAGCTTGATTGAGAATCTTAAGATCTGGACGAGTTTTGAGACTTAAATTTAGGAGATGAAATATTGCTAAGTGTTGGAGTGAGTATTTGTTAATGTCTTGGATGATATGAGGGTGAAATAAGGCTATTTGCGCATAGGAACACTTAGGCCCCAGACTCAAAAGCCTTGAACCGAACTAAAAAAACTAAGTAGAAAGCACACTGACTCGCATTGTGCCAATAATTCACCTGGACACTGGAATTTGCAAACTTGGGATTTTTGAATTTTTCAATGGTTGCTCTAAAATTGAGGTTAGAACTATACCAATCAATCTGATCCCCTGAATAGGAATATGAAGTCGGATTTCTGAAATAACCCATGGATTTTGAGATATGTAAAAATTACGATTCTGGGCATTTTCGAGGCATATTTTCGGCCCTTTTGGGGTCATTTCACCATCCCTTGACAAGATGATTGAGTCTTGGTACTCACTCAAAAAGGCAACTGAGGATTAACACCCCCTCGACAAGTTTATTGAGGCTTGACACCCCTCAACAAGGCTACTGAGGCTTGGCACCCCCCTCGTTAAGGTGATTGAGACATGGCACCCTCTCAACAAGGTGATTGAGGAATGGCACCCCCTCAAAAGGGTGTTCAAATTGAAAAATCATAGATACCTTTCATGAATTCAATTCATATATACATTCCCTTCATCATCAAAAGTCATTTCGTTCATAAGTCATGCAACAAAATATCAATAACTTAAGAATCCTTAACAAGACATTTTATCAAACACTTGGAGGGTGTGTAATGCTCATTAAAAATCATGCAATTAAAGAGTGAAATCATGTGAGAAAAATTAGTGTAAATCAACCCACCAACACTTGGTAATACCCTAATGTATGATACATTAAAACCCCTAATGAAGTCTCATAATAGACCATAGATTTCTAACTCAAAACATGCATAGTCGCAATAGACAAACCATCTCATAGTATAAGCTTGAAATAGGTAGATATGGGTTTGAAATCACCATTTCACAAAACCCCAACATAGTTTATAATCATAACCCATAATAAGTAATACTCATAGATAATACAACTTGAAAACATACAATTTCATAAAAAGGAATATTGGACACTATGGGTGAAAGGACCCAATGGTTGAAACCCACATATACCTTAAATTTGGGGATTCTCTTGATGAAGATTTGAATGAAAATTTGAAGCTTACATGAAGTTCTTAATATCTGAAATTATGTTTGGGACACTTTAATTTGGATGAAATATTCGGTTCAGTTATAGAGAGGATTTTGAGAGAGTTTAGAATGATATAGAGTTGAAAATGGCTAAATATAGGTGTTTTATGCATAAAAGGGCATGGGGCCAAGACCCCAAGGTTTTAGAACAAACCTAAAAAATCAAAAAAGTGCAAACACCATTCCATGATGGGTTGACATTGCAGAGGGGTCGTGGACTATCACTGGAAAATGCAAAGTTAGCTAAATTCATTTTTTCGCTAGGGGTCTTCTAAAAATTCGGGTTATACTCATTTCCCACTAAATTTTGCCCCTTCATCAAGAATATGATGTTAGATTTCTTATATCACGCACGAATTTTGAGATGTATAGAAATTATGATTATGGGTATTTTTGAGGCACATTTTCGGGCATTTTTGGGGTCGTTTCAATATCTCCTCCTTAGGAACATTCATCCCCGAATGTCTAATAAATGTACATAGGAGAAGTAATCAAGAAGATTTCAGCCCAACATGAATGCAACAAATACACTTAAACATCATTTTCAAAATCTCAACATGAATGTCAGAATCACCATAACTTGTTCTCATAAATATGAATGCATGCCAATGACATAAGGGCTGAAACTTAACACTTGAAACAAAATAAAGGACTTAGTTGTTATCTTAGGCTTGAATAGAGTGAAAGAGGCATGGTATTGCTTCTCCATATCTGCTTCGGCATTGCTAGTGCACCTTCAACTTGTTGTTTAAACCAAAGGACTTTGGCAGATGCTATATCTTTGTTCCTCAACCTTCTCACTTGTCCACCCAAAATCTCCACTGGGATGCCTTCATAGTCCAAATCATCCTTGTCATACCTACAACCACTAAAGACACCATAGTACTTGGGTCACCATATACCACCTTAGCATAGACACCTGAAAGATTGGATGAACCATATTCATATCAACCGGAAACTCTAATTCATAGGCCACCTTACCAATTCTCCTCAACTCCCTACAAGGACCCCCACACCTTTGGATTGCTCATCAACCTTATACACACATAGCGCACCGTGGTACCCAAAGCCACTATCTCCCCTGAAATGTCCTACATTTGCATAGGAATGCTCCATAGTCATAATTTCCTTATATCTCAAAATTGGGGATATTTAAACACCCCTCCTCGTAGCTCAGAAAGACCCTATGATATAAGTTTTTTAATATCTCAAAATTTTTGCAGAATTATGTAAATTCGACTTAACATTTTTATTCAGAGGGAAATATTATGTAGGGGAACGAGTACCCATCCATGACAAGAAAAATAATTTTTAATGAAACTTCGCAAAAACAGTAGCTATCCGTGAATTTTTACTCCAAGGCAATTGGCTAATAACCCAATATCTATATATACAAAAGTCCCTCATTGTTCAGCCATTTTGAGCCCTAACAACTCATCAAAGACCACTCAAATTCCTCTCTAATCTTCATCAAATTCTCCATCCATTCTCAAGGTTTTCAAGAAGTTTTATTGGAATTAAAATAAACCAAGCCAAGCCCCAAGTCCTTCTAAAGTTTTCTTCAACAAATGCCAAGATTAAAGTATGTGGGTTGCAACCATTGGGTCCTTTCACCCATGTTGCCCAATCTTCCTTTTTATATAAATTAAATATTTTCAATTTGGTTTATCTATGGGTATATCTTATTGTGAATTTTAAATATATACTATTGGGGGTTTTATGAAATATTGTTGAGCTATGCATGTTTTGAGCTATGGAGCTATGATCTATTGTGTGAATTGATTAGGGTTTTTGATGTATCTTGCAAGAGGTTATTACCTATTATTGGTGGGTTGATTTACATTGATTTTTCCCACATGATTTCACTCTTGAATTGCATGATTTTGAACTAGCATTAGAAATCCACCAAGTGTTTCATAAAATATCTTGTTAAGGATTCTTGAGCTATTGAGGGTTTATTGCATGGCTTATGAGTCAAGTGGCTTTAGGATGGTGAAAGGAATATGGGTATGTGTTGAATTCATGAAAAGTACCTATGGTGTTGCAAGTAGATTGTTGAGTTTCCATGTTTGTTGTGTTCTTGAGAAAATTGAGAAGCCCTTTCTTGATGCTTGAAATGTAATGGTTTGAAGAGCTATTTTTATGACTCCTACAAAAAATATTATATCATAAGTTATGGAAATTCTACTGAAAAGTCCATGTCATAATGTAGAGTGACTAATGGTTCCTACCAAAAATATTATATCGTAAGGCAAGGACATCTTACTATACCTACCGAAAAGGCCATGCTGTAAGGTACAAATCATGATTTCTATCGAAAAGATCATATCGTAAGGTGTGGAAATTCTACTCAAAAGGCTATGATGTAAGGCAGAATGAATCATGGCTCCTACCCAAAAGATTATATCGTAAAGTAGGGGATGTCTTATACTACCTATCAAAAGACTATGTCGTAAGATAGGGGTATTGGTAATAATCTCCGAAAAGGTTATGCCCTAAGGCGAGTGGGTGGCTATTTGGCCCATCTCATGCATGTTGGTGAAAGGTTTGAGTATGTATTCCATATGGATTTTGCATTCATTGATTATGATTTACAAGAATATTTTTCCTTAAGCATTGATTATGCATGTAATATTGATGTTATACTTATTCTTTGTTTATAATTATGCATTTTGATTATGTTGCCTATCCCTTTCTTGCATTGCATCTTATATACTTTGTATGTTCAAACTTACTAACATATAATTTATGCCTACATGATATTACCATGTAGGAATCAGATCACTAATTGATCATCCTCCATGTGGCTAGATTGTCTTCCGAAAGATAAGCTTTGGTGAGTCTTCAAGTCTGAGGACACAAGCTATGCTACTCTTGTTCTTTGTTTATCTCTTTATGTTGGATATTTGATACTATGAGGGTGAGCTCGAAAAGTGTCTTGGCCCCCGCTCAAGTCTACGTTTAGAAGTATTGTTGGAATAATTGAAGTACTTATGCTTTAAGCTTTGACTCTTTAATGATTTACAACAATTTGCCTCCTTCCCTTAGTGCCAAGTTCCTTTATTTATATTATTCACTATTATTTATTTTTCTTCCGTTTCCAAGGATGTATATATGATATTCTAGGAGGCTTGTTTGGGGTTCTTTCGGGTTCTCTGTTCATAGTGTCCCGTCTAAGCCCTAGTTTGGGTCATGACAATTATGGTAACAAAGCACTAGGCTTTTAATGTTCCTCAGAATCTAACACACCGTGTCGATCAGAGTGTATTAATGGTTGTGATGCGCACCACAACTATGAATGGGAGGCTATGAGGCATTTTAGGAAATGTTTCACTTTTTCATGGTCTATATCGTTCCTTAGTTGTAAGTTAAGGTTTTTTTCCCTAAAGAATGTTCTTTGCTCTTCTGGTTATTGACTATACCGCTGCAAAGAGGAAGACCAAGGAGGGGTAGTGCACCTTTGGGACAACTGGCTTACTCCACCACTCAAGCTCCTCAAGATGGAGGGGCTACCGAAGTTGAGTGCTGAAATGCTATTACTATGTTGACACATGCTATGACTAACCAAATTCACCAATAGGCCCAAGCCCCTAATGCTACCACTTTGACTTATAGGGTAAGGGATTTCACTAGGATGAACCCACCAGAGTTCCATGGATCCAAGACAGATGAGGATCCCCAAGAGTTCATAGATGAGGTGTACAAGTGCTATCCATTTTGGGGGTCAATTCAGAGGAGAAGACGGAACTAGCGGCCTACCAACTAAAAGGAGTGGCTCAAATTTGGTTTGTGCAATGGAAGGGGGAGAGGGGAAATGACAATGCCATTCCTTGAGAGAAGTTCAAAGTCACATTCCTCAACTAGTTCTTTCCTATTGTACTAAAGGAAGCTAAAATGATAGAGTTCATGAATCTTAAGCAAGGCTCCATGAGTGTGAGAGAGTATGCCCTCAAGTTCAAAAAGCTCTCTTAGTATGCTCCTCAATTGGTGGCTGAGCCGAGGTCTAGGATGAACAAATTTGTGATAGGGGTGTCTGACTTGGTTAATGAGGAGTGTCATATTGCCATGTTAAATAGTGATATAGATTTATCTCTGCTAATGACTTATGCCGAGCAACTTGAAGGGTAGAAGCTTTGAAAGAGGATACATGAGGGGTCCAAGAGGACTAAATTTGATGGTAGCTTCCAAGATCAAGAGTTCGATGATGCTCCAAACAAGAGGGTTTCTAAGGATGGGGTGCCAAACCCAAGGCCCTAAGAAGATGATGGGGTGACTCATCCTAGATGCCTAAAATATGGAAGGAAACATGATGGTACATATTGGAGGAACACTGGTGCATGCTTTGGGTGTGGTGAGATGGGCCACAAAATTCTAGATTGTCCACATGCTCAAAAGAAGGTTGGAGATGGCTGGCCACGAGGGCAAGGTGGACTTGTGGATCAAAGAGTTCAAAAAGGCCAACAAGGGGGTGCTCCATGACATAATCAGTTCTATGCTCTTCAAAGGAGGCTAGGGGTAGATGAAGCGCCCGATGTTGCTACCAGTTTGTTGAAGTTTCCTTTACTTAGATGTATCTGCATTGATGGGTCCGGGTGCCACTATTTCTTTCATTATTCTTTTTGTTGCTTATGGGCTTCATGTGTGTCTCGAATTGTTGTGTGAACCCTTTTGGTGTCTACCCCATTGGTGAGTCTCTTATTGCTAGAAAAGTCTATAGAAATTGTCCCATGGTCATATTGCATTAGGTCTTGCCTTGTTATTTTGTTGAATTATATGTGGTGGATTTTGATGTCATTCTTGGTGTGGTTTGGTCATATGCATATTATGTCTCCATTGATTGTAAGACCTATAGAGTTAGATCCCAATTCTCTAATGAACCCATCATTGAGTGGAGGATTGTAAAGTGGTGGTGAAGGGGTAGGTCCAATTGATTTCTAAAGGTTGCATTTATCAACTTGTAAGGGTAGGGGTATTGAGCCTAGGGTCCTTCCTATTGAGTCGATTCCGGTGTTCAATAAGTCCTTGATGTCCTTTTCGATATTTTGAATTTGGTGGAGTGTCTTTGAGTTTGGCTCATGCACCAGTTATGTTTATTGGTCTCGGGAATAGGGACTTTAAACCCTACCTTGTCATGTGTTATGGTGGTCTTTGGTGACGGTATGTTGACTCATTTTTGGAAGTGAGGAAGAGCTTGTAATTATTTGAGGGTGATGTTGCGAATTTTGAGGAATGTGAGGTTGCTTGCGAATGATGGAAAATAGGATCTTTAGGTAACAAGAGGGTGGTTGGAGAAGTACATCAGTTGACTAGGTTGGGATAAGGTTGGGTGCAGTTGAGAATGGTAGTATAGTAGTTTTGATGGCTCCAAATCTTCTTTGGTGGAAGAGGTCTAGTTTAAGCAAGGACTTGATTTTGCCTTAGTAGAGTTGGAGTTCTTGGTGAGAGATGGTAGAGAGGAGGTTTTATTCCAAGGGGAAGATGGTGGCTTTTGGTGATAAACTGGGCTACATGTGTCTAAGATTGACAATTGGGTTAAGGTTTGCAGGTCCTGATAGGGCTTGGAGGTGAAATTGATAAGGTTGCATAAGGATTGGAGTTGCATATGGATATGAATATGGTTTATCTAGTTTTTCATGTGTCTATATTAAGGTGGTGCGTGGTGACCCAAGTGCTATGGTGACTTTGAAGTGTGTGAGTGTGATGAAGGATAATTTCACTTATGGGAGGTTCTAGTATAAATCTTGGATAGACAAGTGAGAAGGTTGAGAGGCAAGGATATAACTTCCGTAACAGTCTATGGGGGAATCCACAAGACAAAGAAGTAACTAGGGAAGCTGAAGCGGTCATAAAAGAGTGACATTCTCACTCTATTCAAGGCTAAGATAACAACTAAGTTCTTTGTATCATTTCAAGTACTAAGTTTCAACCCTCATGTCATTTGCATACATTCATGTTTATATTCACAAGTTCATGGTGATTTTGACCCATACGTTGAGATTTTGAAATGATGTTTAAGTATATTGTTGCATTCTTGTCTGGGCTGAAATCGTTTTGACTACTTCTCTTATATATGTTTCTTTGACATTCGGGGATGAATGTTCCCAAGGTGTAGATATTGAAACGCCTCACATTTCCGTTGTAATGCCCCATAATAATAATTTCCTTATATCTCAAAATTGGGGATATTTAAACACCCCTCCTCGTAACTCAGAATGACCCTATGATGCATTTTTTTAATTTCTCAAAATTCGTGCTGAATTTTGCAAATTCGACTTCATATTCTTGTTCAAAGGGAAATATTGTGTGAGAAAATGAGTACCTACAAGATATACTTTGTCAGTAAGAAAAATAATTTTTGGTGAAACTTTGTAAAAACAGTAGCGTCCGCGACGTGGACTAGTGTGGACTACTTCAAAAATTTCCAAAAATTTTTTTTACTCCAAGACAATTGGGTAATAACCCAATACCCATATATATGAAAATCCCTTATTGTTCAACCATTTTGAGCCCTAAAAAATCACCAAAAACCTCTCAAATTCCTCTCTAATCTTCATCAAATTCTCCATCCATTCTAAAGGTTTTCAAGAAGTTTTGTTGGAATTCAAGAAAACTAAGTCAAGCCCCAAGTCCTTCTCAAGTTTTATTCAACAAACTCCAAGATTAAGGTATATGGGTTTCAACCATAAGGTCCTTTAACCCATGGTGCCCACCTTTCTTTTATATAAATTGCATGTTTTTAAGTTAGCTTATATATGGGTATATCTCATCAGGAATTTTGAGTATAAACTATATTGGGGATTTTATGAAATGTTGTTCAACTATGCGTATTTTGAGGTATGGAGCTATGATCTATTGTTTGAACTGATTAGGGGTTTTGATATATTTTGTAAGAGGGTATTACCTAGTGTTGGTGGGTTGACTTACATCGATTTTCCTCACATGATTTCACTCTTGAATTGCATGATTTTGAACTAGCATTACACACCCTCCAAGTGTTTGATAAAATCTCTAGTTAAGGATTCTTGAGTTATAGAGGGTTTATTGCATGGCTTATGAGTCAAGTGGCTTTAGGCTGATGAAAGGAATGTGGGTATGTGTTGCATTCATGAAAAGTACTTATGGAGTTGCAAGTAGATTGTTGGGTTTCCATGTTTGTTGTGTTTTTGAGAAAATTGAGAAGCCCTTTCTTGATGCTTGAAATGTAATGGTTTAAAGTGCTATTTCTATGACTCCTACCAAAAATATTATATCGTAAGGTATGGACATCTACCAAAAAGGCCATGTCATAATGTAGAATGACTAATGGTTCCTACCGAAAAGATTACATCACAAGGCAAGGACTTCTTACTACACCTAACGAAAATGCTATGCCGTAAGGTATAAATCATGATTCCTACCAAAAACTTCATATCATAAAGTGTGGACATTCTATCAAAAAGTCCATACCATAGGGTAGAATGAATCATGGCTCCCACCCAAAAGATTATATCGTAAAGTAGGGGATGTCTTATACTACCTATCAAAAAGACTATGTCGTAAGGTAGGGATATTGGTAACACTCTCCGAAATGGTTATACCGTAAGGTGAGTGGGTGGCTATTTTTCCCATCTCATGCATTTTGGTGAAAGGTTTGAATATGTATTCTATATGGAGTTTGCATTCCTTGATTATGATTTACAAGAATTTTTATCCTAAAGTGTTGATCATGCATGTCCTATTGATGTTATGCTTATCCTTTGTTTATAATTATGTGTTTTGATTATGTTGCCTATCCCTTGCTTACATTGCATCCTACATAGTACATTCAAATGTACTAATGCATACTCTATGCCTACATGATGTTACCATGTAGGAACCAGAGCACCTATTGATCATCCAAAAGATAAGCTTTGGTGAGTCCTAAAGTTCAGGGGGACAAGCTATGCTACTCTTATTCTTTTTTTATCTCTTTATGTTGTATATTTGATACTATAAGGGTGAGCCCGGAAAGTGTCTTAGCCCCTGGAAAAGTCTATACTTAGAGATGTTAGAATAATTGAAGTACTTATGCTTTGAGCTTTAACTCTTTAATGATTTATGACAATTTGACTCTTTCCCTTAGTCTCGAATTACTTTATTTATATTATTCACTATTGTTTATTTTGCTTCCCAATCAAGGATGTGTGTATGATATGATAAGAGACTTGTTTGGGGTTCCTTCGGGTTACCCATTCGTCGTGTCACGTCTAGCCCCTAGATTGGGTCGTGACATCCCCCTTGTGAGAAAACCTCCATTCTCAATTTCACCCATCCTCATTCCCAACCTAGTCAACCAGTGTATTTCTCCAACCACCCTTTTTGCTACCCAAAGATTCCCACTTTCCATAATTAGTAAGCAACCTCACATTCCTCAATATTCACAACATCTCCCTCAAATGATCCACAAGCTCTTCCTAACTTCCAGAAATGAGTCAACATATCATTACCAAAGACCACCACAACATATCAAGGTAGGGTTTAAAGACCCTATTCAAGAGACCTATAGACAAATTCGATGCACTAGATAAACCAAAAGACACTACCCCAAATTAGAAATATCAAAAAGGACATCAAGGACTCATTGACCACCGGAATCGACTAAATAGGAAGGACCTTAGGCTGAACATTCCATTCTTACAAGATGATAAATGCCACCCCTTAGAGATCAATTGAACCTTAAGACAAGAAACAAACCTACTCCTTTACCACCACTCTAAAATTTCCCACTCAAGGACGAGTTCATTAGGGAATTAAAATCTAACTATATGGGTCCTACAATCAATGAAGACATAATATGCATGTAACCAACCATACAAAGGATGACATCAAAATCCACCATATATTAATTCTAATAAACCACTAGGCAAGACCTAATGCAATATGACCACGGGGTAATTTCTATAGACTCTTCTAGCAACAATAGACTCACCAATGGGGTAGACACCAAAAGGGTTCACATAACAATGCGGGACACATATGAACCCACTAGCAACAAAAGAAATAATGAAAGAGGTAGTGTCACCCAGACCTATCAATGCATACACATCAAAGTCAAGGAAACTTCAACATACCGGTAACACACCGAGCACCTCATCCCCTCCTTGCCTCCCTTGAAGAGCATAGAACCGATTATATTATAGAGCACCCCCTTGGCCACCTTTAGCCTTTTGATCAACATGACCATCTTGTATTTGAAGTCGACCACCTTTACACCTTTTTCGAGCATATGGACAATCAACTAGCTTGTGACCCACTTTATTATGACCATAACAAGCAATAGTCTTCCTCAAGCATGGGCCACCATAGTTCCTCCCACACCTTTGACGCTTAGGATTAGTTCTCCCATCATTTCCATATTGCCATTTTGAGTTAGACACCCCCATCAATTGCCAACCTCTTGTATGGAGCATTATCAGACTCTTGATCTTGGGAGCTGCCATCAAATTGAGCCTTGTTCAACCCCTTAGTTCTCCTCTTTCTATGCTTCTTCCCCTCAAGTTGCTCGGCATAAGTCATTAGCCAAGATAAATCCATGTCACTCACAAGAATCGTGGTACAACACTCCTCATTGACAAAGTCGGACACCCCAACACAAACTTGTTCATCTTGATCTTGGATCAGTAACCAGTTGTGGAGCATACTTGGAGAGTTGGTTGAACTTGAGAAAATACTCCCTTACACTCATAGAGCCTTTCTTAAGATTCATACACTCCCTCATTTTGGCCTCCCTTAGCTTGATAGGAAAGAATCGATTGAGGAATGAGGCTTTGAACTCCTCCCAAGGAATAGCATCACGATTTTCCCTCTCTATCTTCCATTGGACAAACTAAATTTGAGCCACACCTTTGAGTTGTTAAGCTGCCAACTCTACCTTTTGCTCTGAAGTCACCCTCATCATAGTCAACACCTTGTACACCTCATCAATGAACTCTTAGAGATCCTCATCCACCTTAGACCCATGGAAATATGGTGAATTCATTCTAGTGAAGTCCCTTACCGTGAGGCCAGAGTGAGCATGATGGGCTTGGGCCCCTTGGTTGATTTGGTTGTCCATGGCATGGGCCAACATGGTGATGGCATTTCGACACTGAATCTTGATAGACCTTCCATCTTAAGGAGCATGAGGAGCGTGATAAACCGGTTGTCCCATAGGTGCATGGATCTTCCTCTTTGTAGCGGCATGATCAACAACTAGAAGAGCAAAGAACATTAATTAGAGGAACCTTATTTTGCAACTAAGGCATGATATTGACCATGAAAAAGTGAAATATTTCCTAAAACCCCACATAGCCCCTTACTCAAAGTCGTGGCACACTTCACAACCATGAATAAGATGTAATCGACGCAGTGTGTTAGATTCCAAGGAACATTAACAACCTAGTGCTCTGATACCAAGTTTGTCAAGACCCAAACTATGGCCTAGATGTGACACGACGAATGAGGAACCCGAAAGAATCCCAAACAAGCCTCTTAGCATATCATCCACACATCCTTGGTCACGGAAGCAAGAATAAACAACAAAAGAAAACCTAAACAAAGGAAATTTGGACTAAGGAAGAAAGTTTTACACTCAAATAAAATAAATGAGTCAACACTCAAGCATAATACATGACTTGTCCAACAACACCTCTAGACACAGAACTTAGCGGGGGTCAAGACAAGAGATCGGGCTCACCCTCATAGTAAAAGCATATGACATAAGAAGAGTCAATACATAACACAAATCATGTGACTTATGTCATATGAGTTGAGGACTCACCAACTTGTTTGAAGAGGTATTACTAGCCACGTGGAGGAGAATGATGATAAAAATAGAGCTCTGATTCCTACATGGTAACATCATGTAGGCATAGAATATATGTTATTGCATTTGAATGTACTAAGTATGTAGATATGCAATGCAACAAGAGATAGGCAACATAATCAAAATGCATAATGATAATCAATAGATAACATAATGACAATATGACATGTATAATCAATGCTTAAGTAAATCATAATTTGCAAATCATTCATCTTACATAGAAAATAATATATAAATGTGGGAAGAAACCTCAACCGACATAAAATAAGACCAAGCAAGCTACCACTTGGAATCCCGATGTCTATCCTACACTGGAAGAAAGGGGGAAGTTACTTTCCAAGGTTAACCTCCTAATGCCTAAGTGGATCCACTAAGCCTTACGTGAACCGAGTACTCGCCTCTAGTTCCTAGACTCAGGTACTCGCCTAAAGCCCATATTCGGGTACTCGCCTCAAGCCCTCATATTGTGGGCACTTGGCTCTTAGAGATTTAGGAACTCGCCTCTAATCCCTTTACCTATGGTGGCACATAGTTCTAGGACTTGGCTACTCGCCACTAGTCCACTCGGTGCTAAGTCTAATCCCACAGAACATATAAGATAATTATACTTTAATAACTTGCAATAAACATAGAGACATGGCACGAGTACCTCTTAACATCTTTGACCTCAAATGGTGAGCCTAACTTCAAACATAAGAATGGGTCATCATAAACATTACCCTTTCATTAGCATCAACATCAAAGGCTCACAAGAGGTATAATCTTTGAAAAAAGGTGCTTAATCTGGACCTACAACATCATCAATATTTTCATGACTTACGCATATCTTTAGAAAGACCAAAATCATCATGAAGTCCCTTGACTCATAAATTAACCAATAGATCATCAAAACTTTAAGAATTCTTAAAAAGACATTTTATCAAACACTTCGCTAGTGTGCAATGCTAGTACAAAGTCATGCAATTTAAGAGTGAAATTATTCAAGAAAAATCAATGTAAAACAACCCGCCAATACTAATACCCTCATGCAATATACATCAAAATCCTTTCTTCAAATCTCAAGATAGATCATAGACTCATAGCTCAAAACATGCATAGTTGAACAACATTTCATAAAACCCTAATATGGTTTATACTCAAAATTCATAATAAGTAAGACTCATAAGCAAGTCAACTAAGAAACATGCAATTTATGTAAAAAGGGAGCTTGGGCACCACGAATGAAAGGAGGCAATGGTTGAAACCCGTATACCTTAACTTTGGAGAATTCCTTGATTAAGAAGGAGATGAGAACATGAAGCTTAAGTGATTTCCTTAAGATCTGTAATAAGATTTGACACTTGAATTTTGAGTAAAATATTTATCTAAGTGTTTGAGAGAGTATTGGGGAATGTCTTGTATGATATGAAGGTGAAATATGGCTAAGTATAGGTATTTTACTCCTGGTAAGACTTAGTTCCAAGACCCTAAAGTCTTGGACCGAACTAATAAATCTAGGCAAAAATAACACTGAGGTGCACCCCTAGCGCGTGGCACCTAGGGCGCGAATTCCTCTCTAGAAATTGCCACTTTGGAATTTTGAATTTTGATACAATTGCTATAAAATCAGGGTTAGAACCATTTCCCACTCAATTTTTCTCCTTGATCAAAAATATGAAGTTGAATTTTTGATATCATACATGGATTTTGAGATATATGGAAATTACAGCTCCAGGCGCTTCTGAGGAACATTTTTAGGCACTTTTTGGTGTAGTGTCCGAAAATATGCCTCTGAAGTGCCTGAAAATCCATGTGTGATATTGAAAATCAGAATCCGTACTCTTGATCAGGGGTTCATTTTTAGTGGAAAATGGGTGTAACCCCAATTTAAGAGCAAACAATTAGCAATTTCACTTTTCATAATGTTGCTTATCCAGTATCTGTCCGCGATGGCACCGTGATATTCCTCCACCGTGGATATGTGTAAATTCAGCCTTTGTGACAGGTCCAAGTCGTGAACCAGACTCGGACTTGTGTAAATTTTTCCCAGTTATTTTTCTTGCGGTCCAAGTCTTTTAAGTCGTAGGCCTAAGTGTCCCTAAATGTGAATATACCTATACTTAATCATTGTTCACCCACATATCATTCTAAACATTTCCAATACTCACTCAATCACTTAGCCAATATTTCACCTCCTAAATTCAAGTCTAGAAAACTCAAGCTTCAAGTCTCCATCTTGAATCTTCATCAAGTTCATCTCCAAAGTTAAGGTATGTGGATTTCTTTCATGCGTTCCTTCCAACCATGATGCCCAAGCATCCTTTTAACCTGAATTACATGATTTAAATATGATTTACTCATCGGTCTTAGTTATTATGAAAATCACTATACACTATGTTGGGCTTATAAAATTGTGACTATTTTACTATGCTTTGAGCTATGAATCTAAGATATATTGTAAGATTTGATGAAGGGTTTTGATGCATATTGCTTGAGGGTGTTGCCAAGTATCTATTGAAGGTTTTATATTGAATTTTCTTGCATGATTTCACTCTTGAATTGCATGATTTTACACTAGCACTACACACCCTCTAAGTATTTGATAAAATGTTCAGTTATAGTTTCTTAAGGAATTGAAGGGTCTATGCATGTCTTGTGAGTTGAGTGAATATATAATGATGGAATGATGATGAAATGATAACGAAATGATGATGAAAAGGAATATATGTATATGAAGATGAAAGAAGTGTGTGTGTGTGTGTGTGTGTGTGTGTGTGTATGTGTATTACCTCTATAGTGTTGGGGATGACCAAGCCTAACTCAGGGGGTTGTAGGCCTAGGTAACATTGTTGAGGTGTTAGTACCTCGATCGCCTAATTCGAAGGGGGGGCAGATAGGCTCGGATAACCTTGTTGGGGGTTAGTACCAATCAACCTTGTTGGGGGTTTGTACTCATCAACCCATTGGGGGGTTTGTACTCCATCAACCTTTTGGGGGGTTTGTACTCTATCAACCTTATTGGGGGCTTTATACTCCATCAACCTCATGAAGGGGTTTGTACCTCATGCACCTATCCAAGGGGGTGATAGGCCTTGGATTGCACTATAATGGTCATTCCTTACTCTCGTATTATGTTCTATATAAGCATGATAATTCTTCAAGCATCACTCATACATGTCATATTGTTAGTATGCAATCTATTGCTTATGATTATGCATTTTTCCTATGATACCTATCACTTGTTGCATTGCATCGTATATACTTAGTACATTCAAACGTACTAACGCATACCCTATGCCTACATGATGTCACCATGTAAGAACCGATGCACCGCTTGATCATCATCCTCCTTCACGTGGCTAGTATGATTGTCTCTCAAGGTTGTTAGTAAGTCCTCTATTCCAAGGATGATGCTTATAATCTCTTGCTATGTACTAAAGCTACCATTCATTTATTTATTTATAGACTATGAGGGAGAGACTGATTGTTTGTGATGTCCCCTGCTCTTACCTATACAGTAGAGGTTTTGTTGGACATGTCATGTGTAATGTTATGAGCTTTGACTTTCTCTTGACTCTTGGTGTTTATGATATGGAAGTTTTTCCTTAGCCCTGTTGTCCCTGTTTTACTCTATTGTTGTTGTATCTATTACTTCCATGACCAAGGATGGGTAACGATATGTTAAGAGGCTTGCTTGGGGTCCTTTCGAGTTCCCCATACATCGTTCACATCTAGGCCTTAGCCTTGGGTCGTGACAAACTTGGTATCAGAGCACTAGGTTGTTATATTCTCGGATTCCAACACACCATGTCGATTAGAGTCTTGTTCGTGGTTGTGTTATGCACCACAACTATGAGATAGAGGCTATGTGGTGTTTAGGAAATGTTTTCCTTCTTCTTACTCTATGTCATGCTATAGAAGTTGAGGTATGATTTTCCCCCTAACGATTATCCTTTGCTATGCTAGATCATGCCTAACATGAGATGAAGAAGAGCCTACACACACGAGGAACAATATGCTAATGGAGAGCTTTGAGATGCTCTCCCTTTACTTGCACAAGTTGTGGTTAACCAAGCCAACCAAGGTGCCCAAGCCCCTCATGCTCCTACACCAGATCTCGGGTGAGAGATTTCATGAGAATGAATCCTCTGTAATTTTATGGGTCAAAAGTGAGTGAGGACCCTCAAGAGTTCATTGATGAGGTCTATAAGATTTTGGCTATCTTGGATGTGAGGCAGGACGATAAGGCAGAGTTGGTGGCCTATCAACTCAAAGGGTGGCACAAATATGGTACAATCAATGGAAAGAGGAGAAGGGGGTCAACAATGGGGTACTTTGGGAGGAGTTCAAGGCAACTTTCGCTAATCGATTCTTCTTTCTTGAGCTTAAGGAAGCCAAATTAGTGGAAATTATGAATTTGAGACAAGGGTTTATGAGTGTGAGGGAGTATGCCCTCAAGTTCAACCATCTTTCAAAATTTGCTCCATTCTTAGTGGCCGACTCAAGGTATAGGATGGACAAATTTGTGATGGGTGTTCCCAACTTGGTGAGTGAGGAGTGTCGGTCTTCCTTGTTGATTAGTGACATAGACATGTGCTTTTTGATGACCTATTTTGAACAAATAGATGAGGATAAGTTGAGGAAGACGAGGAGTCATAAGGCCAAGAAGGCCCGTTTTGAGGGAAAGTTCAAAAGCCCAGCTGGTGGCTTATTCCACAATGGCTAAGGGTCTTTTCATGCTTCTAAAAGGGGATTTTCCAATGACTTCCCAAGGGGCCAAGGTGTTGGTATTGTGGTTCCTAATAATGTGTGTTCAAGATGTGGTAAGGGTCATAAGGGTCCCATGCTTGAGAGACACTAATGCATGTAATGGTTGTGGGGAAGTAGGTCACAAAAAGGTTGATTGACCTCTAAATAACAGCAAGGGTAAGGATGTTCATCCTCAAGGCTGGGGTGCCAATGCAGGTTCTTTGAGTAGAGATGGTTGACGAGATGGTGCCCCAAGGAACAATTAGTTATATGTTTTGCATGGGAGATAAGGGGTTGATGAGGTGTCCAACGTTGTTACTAGCATGTTAAAAGTCATTGATTTTAATGTGTATGCATTGATTGATTCAGGTGCCACTCTTTCTTTTGTTACCCCTTTTATTTTCAAAAAGTTTCGTGTTGAGCCCGAATTGTTATGTGAGTCATATGAGGCGTCTCATCCTATTGGTGCATCTGTTGTTGCTAAGAAGGTTTATAGAGATTGTCCCATTTATATCTTGCATAAAATATTGCCTTGTGTTCTTGTTAAATTGGATATGGATAATCTTGATGTCATTCTTGGGATTGATTGGTTACATGCATACTATGCCTCTATTGATTATAGAACCCATAGAGTCAAATTCCAATTGCCAAATGAACCCTTCCTTGAGTGGGAGAGTCATGATGTGGTGGTCAAGGGTAGGTTCATCTCTTGCATTAAATCCCATAAGTTGATCTCTAAGGGTTGTCTTTATCATCTTATGAGGGTTAGGTATGTGGAGTCCAAAGT
Organism: Solanum ossicruentum; assembly: GCA_025774065.1. Classification (NCBI taxonomy): domain Eukaryota; kingdom Viridiplantae; phylum Streptophyta; class Magnoliopsida; order Solanales; family Solanaceae; genus Solanum; species Solanum ossicruentum. The sequence continues at coordinate 21,902 of JAOTQR010134046.1, read as the reverse complement.
CCTTCCCATAGAGTTGGTTCCAATTGTAAATGAGTTTCTTGATGTCTTTCCAATGACCTTCTCGGTGTTCCCAAAAGGGAAATAGATTTTGGTATAGACCTCTTCCACAATACTCAACCTATTTCTATTCCCCCTTACCGTATGGCCCCAGTGGAGTTAAAGGAGTTGAAGGAACAATTGAGGGACTTGTTGGAGAAGACTTTTATTAGGCCTAGCCAATCACCTTGGGGTGCACCGGTATTGTTTGTGAAGAAGAAGGATGGGTCTCTTAGAATGTATGTTGACTACCGGCAAATTTATAGGGCCACCATCAAGAATAGTTATCCTCTTCCAAGGATTGATGATTTGTTTGACCAATTGCAAGAGACTAGCCACTTCTCTAAGATTAATCTTCGATATGGGTTTCATCAAGTGAAGTAAGGAAGTGTGATATTCCTATGATGGCTTTCTAGACAAGGTATGGACATTATGAGTTTGTTGTTATGTCTTTTAGATTGACCAATGCACCAGCTACCTTCATGGATATTATGAATAGGATCTTCAAACCCTACCTTGATTCATTTGTCATGGTCTTCATTAATGATATTTTGATTTATTCTCATAATGAGGAGGAGCATATGGGTCATTTGAGGGTAGTGTTGCAAAGACTGAAGGAAGAGAAGTTGCATGCTAAATATGAGAAGTGTGAATTTTAGTTGAAAGGAGTTGCCTTTTTAGGTCATATGGTGTTGGTGGATAGTATTAAGGTGGATCCTAAAAAGACGGATGTGATTAGAAATTGGCCTAGACCCTTGACCCCGTCAGATATTAGGAGCTTCTTAGGCCTAGCGGGTTACTATCAAAGATTTGTGAATGGGTTCTCATATATTGCTTCTCCCATGACAAAACTGACTCAAAAGAAGGCTAAGTTTGTGTTGATCGATGAGTGTGAAAAGGGCTTCCAAACATTGAAAGATAAGCTTGTGTCCGCTCCTATATTGTCACTACCGGATATGCTAGCAGGGTTTGTTGTGTACTGTGATGCTCTTAGAATTAGTTTGGGTTGTGCTCTAATGCAAAATGGTAAGGTCATAGCCTATACTTCTAGGCAACTCAAAGTGTATGAAAAGAACTATCCTACCCATGATCTTGAGCTAGCCGTCGTGGTATTTGCATTGAAGATATGGCGTTACTATTTTTATGGGGTGCATGTTGATGTGTTGATTGATCATAAGAGCCTCCAATATATCTTCACTCAAAAAGATCTCCATTTGAGGCAAAGAAGGTGGTTAGAACTTCTTAAGGACTATGATATGAGTATGCATTATCATCCCAATAAGGCTAATATTGTGGCGGATTCTTCGAGTAGGTTGTCCATAGGTAGCCTAGCTCATGTTGATGATGGTGGCATAAAGGTGGCTAAGGAGGTCTATCGGTTGGCTAGACTGGGGGTTAGGTTGGAAGGAGTTGATAATGGGGGTGTTGTTGTTAGTGGTTCTAAATCTTCATTGGTTGATGAGATGAAAGGTAAGCAAGATCTTGACCCTATTTTGTTGGAATTGAAGGCATTGGTAAAAGATAGTAAGGAGGAGGTTTTCTCCCAAGGGGGAGATGGTGCCCTAAGGTACCAAGGTAGGTTGTGTGTGCCTTGTCTTGATAGCTTGAAGGAAAAGATTCTTGATGAGGCTTATGGTTCTTCTTATTCTATTCATCCCGGGTCTACTAAGATGTATAGAGATTTGAGAGAGGTGTATTGGTGGGGAGGCATGAAGAGGGACATTGCCAAATTTGTTTTCGGTTGCTATAGTTGCCAACAAGTCAAAGACGAACATCAAAGGTCGGGGGGCCTGACCCAAGACATAGAGATTCCTACTTAGCAATGGGTAGAGATTAATATGGATTTTGTGGTTGGGTTGCCCAAGACTAGAAAGTGCTTTGATTCCATATGGGTAGTGGTTGATAGGATAACAAAATAGGCTCACTTTCTATCGGTTAGGACTGCATATGGGGCTGAATATTATGCTAGGTTGTACATTCATGACTTGGTGAGGTTGCATGGGGTTCATTTATCCATCATATCAGTTCGTGGTGCACAATTCACTTCACACTTTTGGAGGTCTTTCCAAAGAGGTCTTGGAACCGAAATAAAGCTTAGTACAACCTTTCACCCTCAAACAGATGGCCAAGCCAAAAGAACTATCCAAACACTTGAGGACATGCTTAAGGCTTGTGTATTAGAACTTACGGGTAGTTGGGATGATCATCTTCCATTGATTGAGTTTGTATATAACATTAGCTATCATTCTAGCATCGATATAGCTCCTTTTGAGGCCCTGTGTGTAGGCATTGTAGATCACCGGTTTGGTGATTTGAGGTTTGAGAGGTGGATTTGTTAGGACCAGATATGGTTGTGGAGGCTCTTGAGAAGGTTAGGATGATTATAGAAAGGTTGAAAATAGCCCAAAGTCGCCAAAAGTCTTATGCCGATGTGAGGAGAAGGGATCTTGAATCCAAGGCTGGTGATTAGGTTTGTTTTAAGGTGTCACCCATAAAGGGTGTGGTCTATTTTGCTAATAAGGGAAATTTAAGCCCTAGATGTGTGGGTCCTTATAGGGTGATGAGAAGTATTGGTAAGGTGGCCTACGAGTTGGATTTGCCTAGAGAAATGGAATTGGTTCATTCGGTCTTTCATGTGTCTTTGTTGAGAAAGTGTGTGGTTGATCCTAATGCTATTGTGCCTTTTGATGTTGTAGGGGCAGTTAAGGACAACTTGACATATGAAGAGGTTTTAGTAGAGATCTTGGATAGGCAAGAGAAGAGGTTGAGGAACAAGGAAGTTGCTTCCGTTAAAGTCATTTGAGGAACCAACAAGTTGAAGGTGCTACTTGAGAGGCCAAAGTGGATATACAAAAGCGATACACTCAAGCATAAGGTATTGATCGAAGTCCATTCTTAAGTTCATCCCTCATGTCATTGCATATGTTCATGTTTAAATTGAAAAATTCATGATGATTTTACACTTATATTGAGATTTTTTGGAATGATGTTTAAGTGCATTTTGCATCTTTATGTGGGCTGAAATTGTCACGTTTGCATCTCTCATATATGTTTCTTTAACAACGAGGACAAATGTCCCCAAGGGGGAGATATTGAAACAGCCCCAAAAAGTGCTCGAAAATGTGCCTCAGAAGTGCCTAGCATCATAATTTTCATATATCTCAAAATTCGTGAATGATACCAAAAATCCAAATTCATATTCTTGTTCAGAGGGTCAAATTGAGTGGAAAATGGGTCTAATCCCGATTTTAGAGCAAATGAATCACAATATCATTTTCCCGAAAATAAGATTTCCAATGGGGTTTTCACGTCCTTGGCGCAATTCGCCAAGTGCGCGCCTCAGTATAAATTTTGGCCAATTTTTCAAGTTCGGTGCAACGCTTTTGGGTATTGGGCCTAAATGTTCTTATGCATGAAAATGTCTATGCTTAGCCTTATTTCACCCTCATATCATTCAAGATATTCCCAAATACTCACTCAAACACTTAGACAATATTTCATCTCCAATTTCAAGTCTCAAAAAACTCATCCGGATCTTAAGGTTCTCATTCAAGCTTCAAGTCTCCGTCTCCAATCTTCTCCAAAGATTCTCCAAAGTCAAAGTATGTAGGTTTCTTTCATGGATTCCTTTCGCCCATGATACCTAAGCTCTCTTTCACCTAAAATTGCATGATTTAAAGTTGATTTACTCATGGGTATTATCTATTATGAAATACACTACACATTATGTTGGGGTTTCATGAAATTATGGTTTATGTTGGGGTTTCATGAAATTATGGTTGTTTTAACATGTTTTGAGCTATGAATCTAAGATCTATTATGTGATTTGATGAAGAGTGTTGATGTATATTGCTTGAGGGTGTTACCAAATACCTATTGATGGTTTTACATTGAATTTCCAAGAATGATTTCACTATTGAGTTACATGATTTTACACTAGCGCTACACACTAATCAAGTGTTTGATAAAATGTCTGGATTATGATTTCTTGAGGAATTGAAGGTCCAATGCATGTTTTATGAGTTGAATGACTAAATGATGATGAAATGAACGTATGTATATGATTTTCTTCTATATAGTGTTGGAATATGACCATGCCCTACTCGGGGGTTGCGCGCCGGGTAACCATGTCAAGGGTTTTGTACCTTGATAACCATATCGAGGGGTTTGTACCTTGATAACGATGTCGTGGGGTTTGTATCTCGATCACTAAGGGTGGTAGGGTGCGACGATCCACTAACCATTCCTAGGGATTTGTACCTTAGTCACCAAGGGTAGTAGGGTGCAATGATCCACCAACCAATTGATGGGGTTGGTACCTCAATCACCAAGGGTGGTAGGGTACGACGATCCACCAATATGATAGTGGTCTCTTCTTGCACATGTATTATGTTCCATATAAGCACCATTTACTAATAGCATCTCACATGCATGCCATATTGTTATATGCTACTCATTGCCTATGCTTATTCATTTCGATGTTACTTATCTCTTGTTGTATTTCATCCTACATACTTATTTTTCAAACGTACTAACGCATACTCTATGACTACATGATGTCATCATGTAGGAACCGGAGCCCCACTTGATCATCCTCCTCCACGTGGCTAGAACGACTTCTATCAAGCTCTTTGGTGAGTCCTCCATTTTGGGGCAATATTTATGATCTCATACTATGTTTTAAGACTATCTTATTTTGTGTATATGTTAACTATAAGGGTGAGCTCGGTAGCTTGTCTTGGCACCCGCTCTCTCTTGACTCTTGATGTTTATGATATGAAAGTTCTCCCTTAGCTCTGTTGTCCCTATTTTACTTTATTGTTGTTATATTTTATTACTTCCGCGACCAAGAATGTGTAATGATACGTTAAGAGGCTTACTTAAGGTCCCTTCGGGTTCCCCATGTGTCGTGTCATGTCTAGGCCCTAGGCTTGGGTCGTGACACATACCATCCCCCAACAAGATAATTGAGTCTTGGTACCCCCTCAACAAGGCAACCGAGGCTTGACACCCCCTCAACAAGGTGATTGAGACATGGCACCCTTTCAACAAGGTGATTGAGGCATGGCACCCCCTCAAAAAGGTGTTCAACTTGCAACATCATAGATACTGTTGAATTCAATACATATATACATTCTTTTCATCACCATAAAGTTATTTGGCTCATAAGCCATGCAATAGAACATCAATAAGTCAAGAATCATTGACAAGACATTTTATCAAACACTTGGTGGGTGTGTAATGCTCATTCAAAATCATGCAATTTAAGAGTGAAATCATGTGAGAAAAATCAATATAAATCAACCCACCAACACTTGGTAACACCCTCATGTAAGATACATTGAAATCCCTCATCAAGTCTCACAATAGATTATAGATTTATAACTCAAAACATGCATATTCGCAATAGATAAACCATCTGATAGTATAAGCTTGAAATAATAAGATATGTGTTACCAATCACCATTTCACAAAACCCCAACATAGTTTATAATCATAACTCATAATAAGTAATACTCATAGATAATACAACTTGAAAACATGCAAAATTCATAAAAAGGAAGATTAGACACCATGGGTGAAAGGACCCAATGGCTGAAACCCACATACCTCAAATTTGGGGATTCCCTTTTATGAAGAATTTAATGAGAACCTGAAGCTTAAATGAAGTTCTTGAGATTTAGAATTAATCTTGGGACACTTGAATTTAGATGAAATATTTGGTTTAGTGTTGGAGAGGGTTTTGAGAGAGGTTTAGAGTGATATAGGGTTGAAAAATGGCTAAGTATATGTGCTTTTATGCATGAAAGGGCATGGGGCCAAGACCCCAAGGTTTTAGGGAGAAACTGAAAAATCAAGGAAGTGCAAACACCACTCCGTGATGGGTCCACATCGCGAAGGGGTCGCGGACCCTCACTAGAAAATGCAAAGTTGGAGAAATTCGTTTCTTCGCTACGGATCTTCTAAAATTGGAGTTATACCCATTTCCTACTCAATTTTTCCTCTTGATCAAGAATATGAAGTCAGATTTTTGATATCACGCATGAATTTTGAGATATATGGAAATTACGATTATAAGCATTTTCGAGGCACATTTTCGGGCATTTTTTGGGTCGTTTCATAAGCACTCTTTTATTTGGGTGTCCTAATTTTTATGCCAGGATTGTTGAGATTCGGTCATATAGGATTGGTAACTCAGCTTGCAGTAGGATCCTCCTGCACGTAACTCATAAAGTCCTCCTTTATTCTGGCCTCGTGCCAATGGTGCCCCCCGTATTCAGATCCTTCACAAGAAAATCAAAAGAAAAAAAAAATTTGTGGTCATCAAATTATCTTTGCAAAATTGAGACATATATATAAGATTACGTTTGATCTCTGGTGACAAAGTACTTGAAAGATGAAACTTTTTATTTGAAGCATTTATTTGAACATGACCAGTGTGATTTATAAGAATTTTGTTACCATTTCCCATGGAAATATCGCCATTACCAGTGTAGTCATCCGAAAGTTGAAGCTTTTCAAAATCAATAGTTATATGATGTGATGCTCCTAAATCAACAACCCAATGCACAGAAGCAAAGTTTGCTCTGCCTTCCAAGTGATTGTGGGAGCATGAATGACACACATTGGAAGTATGGCCCGTCTGACCACATAGTTGACAAATTGGATGACTTTGTTGGGTAATTGTTAGATGCCAATTTACTTATGGGGCTGGTGCGTTCGTTGGATGCCAATTTGGTGATGAGGAGGTTGGTGCATTTTGTTGCCTGGGATGTTGTGATCGCCAGGGTTGTCCTCTTTTATTGTTGCGGTCTGTAGAATTATTTAGAGATTGTTTTTGTGCCACTACAACTGTAATAGAGGCTTGATTAGGCTCTTTATGCTTAATGAGAAGCTCTTTGTTGAAAAGCTTATTATATAGTTCCTCATACAAGATAGGTGTATCTCTCACTTGGATAACCGCTGAAATTGAATCATACTTGGGTGCTAAACCACTGAGTATTTGGATAGCAAGTTCATCATCTAGAATTGGAGTTCCATCCGTTGCAAGTTCATCAGCAACATTCCTGATCTCACGCATGTACTTTGTCATACTGCGAGAGTTTTTTTTGTGATTGTAGCCAAAGAGTTTCGAAGACTAAAAGCCCTCATATGTGATTTGTTTGCATACTAGTTATGCAATGTGTCCCATGCTTGCTTCGAGGTAGATGTTTTGACGATAGCAGAGGTGATTTTAAAATCAACAGATGCCATTAAGGCATTACGAATCAACCGGTCTTGGTGAAACCATAGTTTGTACTTAGGATTAGGTACATCAAGATAGCAGTAGATATCATGACCAAACATGAGAGATTCGACCTGGGCTTTCCAAATGACAAAATTCATTGGACCAGTAAGTTTTAGGGAAGTTGGGAACTCGTGTTGAACTGCACCATATTGCTGGTGTTATCGGTAGGAACAATAGAATCACTTGGATTCACCATGGATACCATAGAGCTGATAGAAGAATTGAAAGAGATGAGAAGACTCATTGGAGTTTAGAAAGGCGCTGATACCATAAAGGCTCTAGAGATGGAGAAGGAAAAATATTTCACACTGATACTGTACAGAGCACTCACTATATACAATCAATACACCACATTAACTCCTAAATTATAGGATTATAGAGCTGTAAAATATTTACCTATATACAGTTGTAACTGATAACTACTATACATCTGATTATGCACAAATAAAGAAAGAAGATCTGCACAATGTATTGAAGAACCAATCATGTCCCAATACTAATGGGGATCTCTGCAATTCCACTACAGATTGAACATACTGTAGATTTTTCACTGAAAATATTTGTCAGGTTGTCATCTCATTAGGCATGAGTAATTGGAAAAAAGTAAGTGGTTGCTTAGTTAGAACTTAAGAGGAAAGAAAAGGAGAAGAAGGAAGTGTCAAGAAAATGAAGGAAAAGATTGTAAATCTTCGAGAAGCAGGCTGGTAACCTTCATATGCTTCTTTTTTTTTATTTGTACATTTGGCAAGGAAGATGTATGCCATAGCAATGAGGGAATGGCAGATATATCTATATATCTATACTACATCTGAACCCTGAACCCGAATCCTGAACCCGAACCCTGAACCCGAACCCTGAACCCTGAACCCGAACCCTGAACTATTTAATTATTAAAAAGATGCCTAGAGTCTCCTCTTGTTTAGTACTTTTGGTTGGTCAATCAACACTCCTCAGTCACAAACTTGTTTGGAGTTCTATGAATCCTTTGTCTATGTTCACTCCCCTTAACACTTTATTTTATCAGTATTAGGATTTGTTCACTCGAGGAAAACAGGGATGGAGTTTCAAAGTCTAAGATAATCCACATGATTTGTTCACTCAATGAAAGGTTTCAGAAGCTGAGCTTTTTGGTAAAATTCTTCAATCGTTTGTATGTCTTCAACAACATGTTGTTCCTGAAATGTAGAAAAAGTTTAATTCTGCTTGTTCAATAGTTTGGAAGGCCTCTTGTTTGTTTTCCTGGATGTGTTGTAGCATTACCATAGCACTCTACATCTTGAAGCAATTACCTATGCTCCTAGCACACAAATGAATAGGATGGCCATTATATCACTTTCTCTAACTTCACTTGAAATACTTTCAGAAGTGAAAATGTCCATCATATGCCCCGTGAGATATATGTAATGCAAAGCAAGTAAAAAGAAAGTGCACAAATTAGGATGCCTTCTATATTTGGAAGCCAAACAGCATGGTGTGTTATCACATGGCACAATTGGAATGGAAGATTAAAGAGGAGGAAAAATAGAAACAAAAGGAGCCAATAGCCTATGTTGGTAGCATAAAATAAAATCTCTGAAAGCGAATTTCAAATTGAAAGGAGGCAAACTTTAAAAACATGTAAATACTTGCATCTTTTAAGAAAATAGATTGACAAACAAAACCAAGGAGATAATTTCCTTAACTTATTCTAAATCTTTTTGAAATTATTTTTCATCCTTTTGAATCATCTTAACTTGTAAGACATGTCAACAACACTGAATCCTAGCTACTCCAAACATTTGGGAAGTATAAAACATTTTATCTATACCTATAGCCTCATCAAAGAAACTATTTGGTCATGTCATCTTCCATGACTGTTTTTCATAGTTTATTTGCTCCATGTATTATCTCTCTTTTGTGCTGTGGAAATATTCTTTTCTTTACTGATTAAAAGAAACTTCAGAGTTTTTTGTATCTACTTTCTTTCTTTTCTTATTAAGTTTTGGGGGTGGGGAAGGGGAAAATCTCTGTCCCCATTCAAATCATCGAAAATATTTCTTTACTTAATCTGGACACATTTCAATAAAAAATATTCTTGAGTTGTTTCCCTTCTTTTAGCTGGAAATTGTACTTTTCAGCCTAAGATATGCTTTAAATAGAACCTTAGGAGTTTCTGCAGATTGTTCCTGTATCACCCCTATGATAATTCCAAGGGAAGAGGATGGAGGAAGCGTTAAAAGGATTGGGGGAGCAGGGGGGGGAGGCTGTAAATCTAACACTTAGTAGACTAAACCATATAGACAACGTATTATACTTATGTGAAATGCTATCTGGAATTTTTAGAGAATATCTGAAGTTGGTATCATCGTGCGAATTGACATATAGCGGAAGGTGTGGAACTTTAATTAAATGGATAAGCTTATCATAAATGTATTTCTTACTCTATGTCATAAGCCTATCATCTCCTTATATTCTTTGTTGATTAGATATTTACTTGGAAGAGACCAATGGCTATTTCTGTGAAAAAATTATTTTCTGAATATTTATGAATTTTAGGCATTAATTTTAAAGTTATGAAAGGACATGTGACTTCTGTAGTACATTGAGTGAATGTTACTTCGAGTTAACAAAGAAGTTAGAAAAAGAAGACAGATGGAAATCAACGTTTTTGCTTAGATAAGGACCACTGAATACATTTTTTAGTTCACATTCCCAGCCTACGTCTTCCTCTTCCGTCTGCCTCTGGAGGCAAGGTTGAATGGTTGAAACTTTAATGTTCATAGAAGAAATACAGGGGTCAAATTATGTATGTGCTGATAGACATCAGTTGGTATGCGATCTCTTGTTTTTGCAGATGAAAGCTTGGGCAAAAGCAGAGAGTATTAATAGCTCAAGAGACAAAAAAATTGAACAAATTATCTGTGATACTTTTGGTTGCTTTCCATTTGCAGGTATGAGCCAAGTGTAATTTATTTCTCTATTTCCATCTTGATTACATATTATGGAACTTGCGTGCTGATCACTTTGAGTCAATATGAATTTTACCTTCAGCTGAATGTCTTGTTATCTTGTTAATCTGTCTGCCAGCGTTGGAGCTAGTGGTGATCTAATACTTTACATAACCCTACACTGCCTACTCTTTGATAAAATTTGTATTGATTATAGTTATGAATAAAATCTTTACCTGAATTTGAAGAAAAAAAGTATTCTAGTGAAATCATATTATTTGATTTAGTCCACTCTGGTTATTCAACTTTGTTTTCAATTCTTCCTGATGATTTTGTTGCCTGCTTCCATTATGCTAACAGGATCTTCATTCTATAGATATAATGCTATTGGCTACAGTACCATCAATGAAAGCTATTCTAAGCAGAATATATTTCCCAAATTGTAAAAGATGTGGTTACAACACCAAATTTATATGCTTTCAACTTACGATAAAAACAAAAAGATAAAAAGGAAAAGATGTTCTATGTTTGAAGAGTAATGTTCTTGTTTGAATGCTAGCTGGTCAACCAAGTGAAGGAGGGTAGAGGAGCGGGAACGATTTTCCACTGAGGGTGTGTTTGGTAGGGAGGAAAATGTTTTCCATGAAAAATGTTTTCCTGGAAAGTGAGTTGATTTTTAACTTATTTTTTCATTTTTGATTGGTAAGTAGAAAATATTTTTTATTGTTTGATTAATGAATAAAAATATTTATTTTAGAAGAAAACTTCTATTTTTAGCTAGAAAGTAGAAACAAATTTGTAGGAAAATAATTTCTAAAATGAAAAGATTTTCATAATTTGAAATATTTTTTAAAAATAAATATTTAAATTCCTTTTTTGGGGCGGGGTGGAGTAAAAAATTGAAATTTATAAAATTTAGATTTAAAAAAAAAAGTATTGGTGGGGGGAGGGGATTGGGGAATGTTGGAGTGAAAAATTGAAATTTTCAAAACTTAAAATTTTTTTTATAGGGTGGGGAGGGGGCTGGGGGCAGAGGGTGTAGGCACTAATTTATTTGGAATGATGACCAATTTCAGGAAAAAACACACACACAAAAAAAAAAAAACAATCTTGACGAAATGGAAAGCAAATCAAGTGAAAAGGATAACTCAAAGTTGGAAATCAATCAAAGGAGCCCATTATGAAAAACCAAATCTGATGAAGGAAATCAAGAAAAAATATTGAGGATAAGTTCAAGAAAGATTTGCACAAGATTATAAAATGACTCAAAAAAGCAATCAAGGATTGTCCTGAAAAATCAGGAAAAGAAGAGAAATAACAATCAGAGAAAATCAAGGAAAATCTGCACTTTGAGAAGAATCAGCAAGACTGTCAGTCAAGAAGAATCTGAACATTGAGAAGAATCAAGAAGATTGACTTTCCTTAAGCCTTATCTTTTTTCTTGGAAAGAGGACTCATCACTGCCTCAATCCAACGATTAAATCCATTGGGATATCATCTTTTCTACATAAGGAGATATTCGGATATCTCATGAACCATACAAGCCTACTACATTTCAAGCCCTTCTTCAATACTATTCATTTTTACAAAATCATTATAATCTTTACTTTTTGTTACTATAAAAGAAAAAGAGAGATGTTAGAAGAAAAATTTGAAAGAGAGGTTTATATCAAAAGAAAAAGATAAACACAAAAAAAGAGAGGAAAAAAAATCAGAGTATTAGTTTTAAATTCTTGTAACCAATACTCTATTACAAGCTTGAGGAGATATCCCTTGCAATCCAAGGGGATTGGACCTAGGATTCACATTGAATCTGAACCAATATAGAAACATCTGGTGTCGAAGTTTATTTTTACGCACTTTAATTTCCTGCTTATTTACTTAACTGATTTAGCCGACTACCTGATTCATTAGTTGACTATCCAAAGCTCAAGCTTAAGATAAAAGAAAAGTGAAGAAATTTCAATTCACCCCTGGCCCACTTGCACTTTCAATTGGTATCAGAACTTAGTCTTACTAAATTTTTTTGTTTAACTGTAATGACCCCAAAAAGTGCCTGAAAATGTGCCTGCGAAGTGCTCAGAATCGTAATTTCTACATATCTCAAAATTCATGTGTGATATCAAAAATTTGACTTCATATTCTTGATTGGGGGTCAACTTGAGTGGGAAATAAGTCTAACTCTGATTTAAAAGCAAATGATTAGTAATTTCATTTTTCGTAATTTTTGATTTTCAGAATCAATCCGCGACGATACCGCGACGCGCAACCGTTGTGGACCTGTGCAAATCTTGCCTTGCAACTAGTCTGCATCGTGGACCAGATGCGGACCTGTGTACTTTGTTGCCAGTGATTTTTTATCTCGGTCCAAGGCTTTTAGGTCTTGGGCCTAAGTGTTCCCAAATGTGAAAAATATCTATACTTAGCCATTTTCACCCTCATATCATTCTAAACATCTGTCAATACTCATTCAAACACTTAATCAACATTTCATCCCCTAAAATTCAAGTCTCAAAACCTCATCAGATCTAAGGATTTCCTCCCAAGCTTCAAGTCTCCATCTTCAATCTTCATCAAGTTCATTTTCAAAGCTAAGGTATGTGGGTTTCTTACATGTGTTCATTTCATCCATGATACCCAAGCTTTCTTTCGCACAAAATTTATATGATTCTAAGTTGATTTATAAATGGGTCTCTTTTATTATGAATTTCACCGCACAATATCTTGGGTTTTATGAAATTGTGACTGTTTTACTATGTTTTGAGCTATGAATCTAAGATCTAATGTGAGATTTGATGAAGGTTTTTGATGTATATTGCTTGAGGGTGTTACCAAGTATCTATTGATGGTTTTGCATTAAATTTCCTAGCATGATAACACTCTTAAATTGCATGGTTTTACACGAGCACTACACACCCTTTAAGTATTTAATAAAATGTCGAGTTATGGTTTTTTGAGGCATTGAAGGTCTAATGCATATCTTATGAGTTGAATGACTATATAATGATGAAAAGTGTCTTGGACTGATAAGAATTATAAAAACGAGTTCAAAAATAAGGCATAATTAAAAAAGAGAAAGAAAACACTCGGGGAAAGTTTGAAATAGGAGAATAAGGATGGATTTAGTCAAAATGGTTGGGTTATGAAGGTAAAAGTGTGGGTAAACATGGTTCAAGGATAGCTTCGAGTCACTACACACCTAAAATGACAGACCAAAGCTTGATAAGCCTATCCTACAAGCAATTAAGTCCTAAAGTGATCCAAATCCATTTTTTCACCAATCCGGAAGTTAAGTATAGAGGCAAGCCTATGGTGTTAGTTATTTTGCGTGAATTTCATTTGTGAGAGTGAGAAGGTTTTCTCAGTCCCTGAATTCTAAAATGTTTTTTGAGTGAGTAAGAGGGACTTCTTTTCTGTGAGGGAATTTTCACTACTTGATTAGCATATGACTAACCCAGTGATTGAGATGGTTGATGCTCCTTATCTTATCATAGTTGGATTGCTAGATATATCCTTGTGTTTTTGTTTTTCTTAGTAGCTTTGCAATATGGTTTTGAAAATGAAAGTTAGGTACCTGAATTAGTGTAAATGATGTATGTGCCATTAGTATAACTACTATGAGTCTCTCATTGTCTATTTAGATTGCGTCGTCGCTTGAGGGCAAGCAATAGTTCTAAGTTGAAGGTGTTGATATGTTGTCAAAATATAACACATTTGATGCCTAAAACAAGGGATTTTGTGAGTTCTTATTGAGACTTTTTATGGATTTTATGTGTTTTTATGTTGTTATTGCAGAAAAGGTAGGTTGGCATGATTTTGGGAAGAAAATTACAGATTTTGCTGAAGTGTAGGACATACGAGCTTACCTATAAGTCGTAGCCCAAGTGATCTCGTAGCATGAAACAGAGAACAAAAATCAGAAATCTACTAAGTTAAGGTCAGCCTTATGAGGCCACCCTATGAGTTGTAGGTCTCACTATGACTCATATAGGTGGACTCATAGCAAGAAACAAAGAACCAAAATTTTGAACCAAAAACTGAAGGCCTAGACTACGAGAGGAGCATACGAGTCATATCCCCAGCAATGACTTGTACCAGTGGGTTGTAACAGTCAAGTCCAAAATGCTAAGTGCCTTATACGAGACCCGAATATGACTCGTAGGTCACCCTATGAGTCATACCTTTGGTTAGGTTATTGCTGACAGCGACTGCTTTCTTATTGGAGCATGAATATCATTAGAGATTGCTAAAGAAATGTTGGACAAACTAGAAGTCACTTATGAAGAAACTGACAAAGTAAAAGAAACCATTGTCAATCTTCTTGCCTATAAATATGAATTATTCCATATGAAAGAAGGAGAATTTATTGAGAGTATGTTTGCACGACTTAGCAAAATCATTGGAGGACTCAAAGCTACAGGAAAAGAATATGCTCCTATAGAGCACATACGGAGAGTTGTACGAAGTTTACCTCCTCAATGGATGCCAAAGTTGTTGAACTTGAAAGCATGGATTTGAAGAATCTAACATATGATGAGGTTCGAGGAGATCTTATTACTTTTGAGAAAACTTATCTAAAGTAAAAGGGCAAAGAAGATGAGAAGAAGAAGTTTGTTTCCTTCAAATCAATTAATGATGTTCAAGAAGATGAAGATGAATTCAATAAGGATGAAATCACACTGATCACAAGATTTGTCATGGAGACATTCCAGCACAATAGAAATCAAAGAAGAGGTAAGTCAAACAACTCTAGAAATAAACAAATTACTAACTATATAGAAATGATGGCAGGTGCTATGATTATGGCAAATTTGGACACATTGCAAGTAAGTTTCTAGAAGCTAAGAAAAGATATTCTCAAGGATATGGATGAAACAAAGCACTCAGCAGCAAGAGTGATGAAGACATATCATACGATCAAGATGATTCTAGAAATGTGTGCTTCATGGCCATTGGAGAATCCAGTTAGGTAAAATCTGACTTTTGTAGAAATTGCAATGAATTATGAGCTTTACTAGATCAGACCGTCACAGATTTAAAAAGATCTTTTGAAAATGTTAGAACTATTCAAGATGAGAAAAGATCTTTGGAAATCCAACTCGAAGTTTGTGTTATTGGAAGAGATCTTTTTGATGAAGAAATTTTTGAATTAAAAAATTCCGTAAAAAATGCTCAAAAGTTTTCTAGTTCTAATTAAAAAAATCAAGTCAACTGACTCAAACCAGTCGACGCATTCTCAAAGTGAATACTATAATCTATCAGGATCTGATGAAACTCGTAAAAGCTCATGTCATTATTGTGGTAAACCTAGTCACTCCTATTCCAATTGCAAATTTTGTCTCTATAAGCCAACCGACATGGTTTGGAGAGTAAAAAATAACCCAAACCAAAAAGGACCCAAAACACATTGGGTAACTAAAAGCAAGTAATCTTTTTTTGTAGGAACTTCGCATGAAATCAAAAGGCAAATGATATATTGACAACGGATGTTCAAATCACATGGCTGGCAATAAAAATTTGTTCAAATCTATTGTTGACTTTAATGGTGGAAAATTTTGGTTTGGTGACAATTCAACCAGAACTATCCTTAGTATTGGAACTATCTTTTTTAATGAAACCTGTGATATTACTAATGTTTATCTTATAAAGGTATTCAGGTACAATCTGCTAAGTATCAGTCAAACTATGTGATGCCGACTTAGAAGTAAGATTCGGGAAAACTAGGTGCATTATTAAGGATATATCAGGAAAGAAAATTCTTCCAGGAAGTAGGGACAAAAATGTTTACATTTTGGACTTAGTCAAAGGATCAACAAACCACATTTGTATGGCATTCATTTCTGAAGATCCATGGATGTGGCATAAAAAACTAGGTCATGCCAGCATGAGATTAATCGAGAAGCTTACAAGGCTGGACCTGGTCATCGAACTGCCAAAACTGGATTACACTAAGGACCACATCTGTGATGCAAGTTAATTGTTAAGCAAACAAGAAACTCTTATCAATAAAAAGATATTGTTTCTATTACGAAACCTCTTCAGCTTCTCCTTATTATTCTCCAACTAGGACTGCTAGCATTGGAGGTAAAAGGTAGGCAGTTAATTGTTGATGATTATTCTCGCTTTACTTGGTTTATGTTTTTATCCAACAAAGACAATACTTTGAAAATTTTTGAGTTCTTTTGTAAGAAAGTACAGAGAGAAAAAGGTTACTACATCACTTCTACCAGAAGTGATCATGGAGGAGAATTTGGAAGCAGAGCTTTTGAAAACTTCTACAATGAAGAGGGTAATTCTCATAATTTCTCAACCCCTCGTTCTCCTCAACAAAATAGAGTGGTTGAAAGAAAGAACCAAACTTTTCAAGACATGGCTAGGACAACGATCTGTGAGCATTCTCTCCCTCACCACTTTTGGGCAGAAGTAGTAAATATGGCCTGTCACATACTAAAAAGATGCTTAATAAGGCCCATTCTGAAGAAGACTCCGTATGAACTATTGAATGAAAAGAAGCCAAACATCAGCTATTTTCATCTATTTGGTTGCAAATGCTTCAACCACAACAATAATAAGGATAAACTAGGTAAATTTGATCCTCACAGCAATGAAGGTATCTTTCTTGATTACTCAAACTCTAGTAGAGCATATAGAGTTTTTAATAAATGCACCTTCACAGTAGAAGAATCTATTCATGTTGTATTGATGAATCTAATCCTGTTCCTGAGAAAAATATAGTTTGGATAATGAAGAGATTCCTAATAGTATGGGAACTACTTCAAAAGAAGCTACAAACAAAGAGAAGTCGACTACTGGAGATGAAAGTCACCCAGTGATGGAATCAGTTCCAAATGAATGGAGAAGTGAACCTGATTATCTAAGAAAATTCATCATTAGTAATGCAAGTGATGGAATGAGAACAAGGGCCTCAAGCAAGAAAAACACAAATATTACTCTCATATCTCAACTCGAACTTAAAAAGGCCAAGGAAGCATTAAAGGACAATGAATGGGTCAAAGTATGAAGGAAGAGCTGGATCAATTCAAAAAGAATTAGATTTGGACTTTGGTTCCCAAACCAAAAAATGTCTCTATAATTGGAACAAAAGGGGTCTTTAGGAACAAACTAAATGAAGCTTTAGAAGTAACCAAAAACAAAGCTAGACTCTAGCTCAAGGTTATGCACAAGAGTCGACTATGATAAAATTTTCGCTCCTGTGGCAAGGTTAGAATCTATTCATATCCTCCTTGCTTATACTACTTTCAAAGGTTCTAAACTTTTTCAAATGGACGTTAAAATTGCTTTTCTAAATGGTTTTGTTGAAGAAGAAGTTTTTGAAAAACATCCCCCAGGTTTTGAAAATCCAGAATTTCCTTATCATGTTTTTAAATTGTCAAAAGCTCTCTATGGACTCACACAAGCTCCAAGAGCTTGGTATGAGCACCTAAGTAAATTTCTGTTATCCTATGGTTTTTCTTGAGGTAGTATTGACACCACCCTTTTTATTAAATAATCTTCCTCTAACAACATTATCATTCAAGTTTACGTTGATGATATTATTTTTGGTAATACTAACTCAAATCTATGCAAGGACTTTGCCAATCTTATGTAAAGTGAATTTGAAATGAGTATGATGGGTGAGCTAAACTTCTTTTTGGGGCTTCAAATCTTTCAAACTGATCAAGGTATCTTCATCTGTCAAAGTAAATACTCTTTGGAACTTGAGAAAAAATTTGGTATAATGTCGAATCAGTTAGCACTCCCATGAGTCCCTCCTGCAATTTGGATCTTGATCCTAATGGTAAGAATATTGATGAATCTAAATACAGAGGTATGATTGGATCTTTACTTTATCTCACTGCTGGTTGTCCTGACATTATGTTTAGTGTGTGTAAATGTGTTAGATTTCAATCTGCTCCTAAAGAATCTCAATTAACTGATGTTAAAAGAATTATTCGCTATCTGGTCGGAACTATCTCTTTTGGCCTAGGTATGTAAGATCCTCTACACTTAATCTTCATGGATTCTTAGATGCAGATTATGCAGGAAGGTGGATCAGAAAAGTACTAGTGGCTTTTGTCAATTCCTTGGAAATTTTCTAGTCTCCTGGAACAGTAAGAAGCAAAATAGTTTTTCGATTTCTACCACTGAAGCAGAATATGTGGCTATTGGATTGTGTTGTTCCCATGTTTTATGAATAATTCATCAATTGACTGATTACGATATAGTTGCTAAACCTGCTCAATTGCTATGTGATAATTCCAGTGTTATTTGCTTGACAAAAAATCCAGTGCATCATTCTAGATCTAAACATATAAATATTAAGTATCATTTTATTAGAGATCATGTTTTAAATGAAGATATTGAAATCATTTTTGTCAACACTGAAAATCGATTGGTAGACATTTTTACAAAACCACTTCTTAAAGAAAGATTTTGCAATCTCAGAAATTGTCTAAATATTTTTCCATACCCGTATAATTTTTTTGGAATATTTTTGATATTGTTGACCTTATGTAATTTAATTTCAGCACTTACTTAGTAATTATTAAATGCATTTATTGCTAACTTGATTTTGTTCCTTTTTTCATGCAATATTCTGATTCTTCATTAATTGCTCTACATTAATTGTGATGGTTGGAGTTTGAGTTTTCCATATTCCTTTTCGTGTGTCAGTCTTTTCCTTTCACATCCCATCGATTCAGTCTACTTCTCTTTTCTTTCAACCTCCTTCCACCTTTTCTTCTTTTAAGTCTCCTCTCCTTTCTTCTTCTCCTCACTGTTTCTCCTTATCTTGCCAGTACTTCACCATGCCTCCTCGTAAGAGTTTAAGTAACAAAGGAAAGGGTGTTGCTCATTCCCCTATTCCCATCGACTCTAAATACACTTCCACCCCTTTGTCTCCTCCTTCATCAAACTCTCCTCCTGCTTCTATTTTCAAACGCTCTGCCCCTGTTCATCTTTCTAGTGATAAAGAAAAGAAGGGTAAGTTTGATTTTGAGAATTACCTCAATATCAAAACTGGCTTTTGGTATTCCTCAAACAAAACTCTCTTCCAATCCTTGAAATCCAAAACCATTGTCCATGGAAGCATTATTGATCTTGATCTTCTCTAGACTCTTTATTGTCTCATTTAGGAGTTTTTCGAATTCCAAGGAAGGGCTAAAATTTTCTCCTCTCCTCCTAAAGTTATGTTTGAGCCCTTGGTTAGATTATCCTATGCAAATCTCTCCTCTCCTCAAAGCCTGGTGAAGTGGAAACCCTAGTTCTCAATAACCAAATCTTTCTGGAATGTGATATTTTAGAAGAAATTCTTGAAATTCGTTGCTCTGGCTTTTATGATTCTATAAAAAAAACTCTTGGCCCTCTGAGTTTGAAGTGACCTTTTAAGAGGCAAAAAGGGCCCTCTCATCTAACCCTTCTGGTCCTTGTTCCTCAAATCTTGACCCCAAAGATGTCTCCTTCCAAGATGATGTAATTGCACACATTGTTGCGACCACTTTTCTTCTAAGAGTGGGTTCCTTCTCATCTCTATTTGTTCGAGACACTTTCTGCGCCTATTGCCTCCTCTCTAAGAAAAGATTCAAACTTTCCTCTTTCACTCTCAACTGTATAATAAACTCCACCATCGATCCTCCTGGTCTTCCCTATGGGATGATCATATCTCGAATTTTGGTGGCCAATTCATTTTGTCCTGCTGATATCCCATTTGTTACTGTGAAGTAGTGCTACAACTCTATGGCTTTTGCCAGCATGGGCTATGCACTCTTCAATAACTCATGGGTCCTAAAATCTAACACTGCTACCCCTATATCCCCTTCAGATACTTCTCCACAAACTCTTGTTCCTCCCAATCCTTTGGACTCCAAGCTTCTTGAAGATATTCTGGATAAACTTTCTAGGATGGATGAAAAGTTTGAAGCCCTTCAGGATCTCTTTCTCTCCGGTCACTACAAGTTTGACTTTGTTGCTGATTCTGTTAAGAAAATTAGGGCCTCCTCCAAGGATAATGGTACTGATGTTGCAAAGATTCGACTATGGTTGGAAAAAGTTGGCAAGGATGTTGCAAAGTTTGCTCAAAAGGTTCAAACAAGTTCAGATGAACTATCAACCTCTCTGGACGCCCTATTTTAAAATCTGAAAACTTCAATTGTGAACACTCTGACATACTTTCTCAGGACTCGTGGATGATCTGTTTCTTATTTTGTCTTAGACTTTTGCTAAGGGCCTGCTTGCCCAAACTATGGCTATCTGTTTTTAGACTTTTGTTTTTGCTTATTATGGTTCCTTTTTGCTACTGCCAAGGGGGAGAAGTAATACTATTATATCTTGCTTTATTTTGTGTTAGTATTTTATCCTTTGTGTTTTGTGTTTTGTCCTTCTTGGTGCAGCCAACTAGCAGGTATCAACTTAGGAGGAGAATGTAAATAACTAGCCGACTACCAGACAACTATTCAGGGGAAGTGCTTTGAATCAGTACTATAAGCAGTCGATTACCTTTAGGGAAGTTGACTACATAATCAATTTTTGTCATCATAAAAAAAGGGAGAGATTGTTGGAGCTAATCTATTTTGAATGATGACCAATTTCAGGAAAAACACAAAAAGAAACAATCCTGATGAAATGGAAAGCAAATCAAGCAAAAAGGGTAAGTTCAAAGTTGGAAATCAATCAAAGGAGCTCATTATGAAAAACCAAATCTGATGAAGAAAATCAAGCAAAAATATAAAGGAAAAGTTCAAGAAAGATCTGCACAAGATTATAAAAAGACTCAAAATCAATCAACATCATCCCAATCAATCATGAAAAGAAGAGAAATAGCAATCAGAGAAAATCAAGAAATATCTGCATGTTGAGAAGAACCAACAAGACTATCAATCAAGAAGAATTTGAACGTTGAGAAGAATGTGAACGTTGAGAAAAATCAAGAAGATTGATAGGAAGATTGCCTTTCCTTAAGTCTTATCTTTATTCTTGGAAAGAGGACTCATCACCACCTCAATCCAAGGATCAAATTCCTTGGGATGCCATCTCTTCTATATAAGTAGGCATCCAGATATCTCAAGAAGCATACAAGCCTACTACATTTCAAGCCCTTCTTCAATGCTCTTCATCTTTAGAAAATCATTAATCTTTAATTTTTGTTACTGTGAAAGAAAAAGAGAGAGAAAAGAAGAAAATTTTGAAAAAGAGGTTTGTATCAAAAGAAAAAGAAAAACAAAAAAAAAAAGAGAGAAAAAAATTATAGTATTAGTTTTAAATTCCTGTAACCATTACTCCATTAAAGGCTTGAAGAGATATCCTTACAACCCAAAGGGACTGGATCTAGGATTCACATCAAATCCAAACAAATACAAAAACATCTTGTGTCGAAGTTTCTTTTTACGCACTTTAATGTCATGCTTATTTACTTAACTGCTTTAGTCGACTACTTGATTCATTAGTTGACGATCCGAAGCTTGGGCTTAAGTTAAATCCCCCTTCCCCCTCTTGCACTTTCAGAGGGGGGATTGGGGCCAGGGGAGGCTGGGTAGGGGGTTGGGGGGTGGAATAAAACTTAAAATTTTCAAAATTTGAGTTTTTGCCAGAATAAATTTCTAATTTTTTGTTGTATGGGGGTTCGAGGGCAGGAGGGGGGTGGGGATCTAGGGAGG
>JAOTQR010134026.1:0-15428 GCA_025774065.1 Solanum ossicruentum | reverse complement strand
TTTCCATACCATTCTACCTATTTCAGTTTATTCAACTATTTTACATACAAGTACATTCCATATACGGATGTCCCTGATGTAGATATACGGGATCGAGACCATCAGTAGGTGCATCATTGAGGATCATTGGACATTCAGCGAATTGGTGAGCCTCCCTTACTTTAGAGGATTCATATATTATTTTTCATCTTGCTTTAGAGTTAGTTATTGATTAGCTTTTATTTTAATTGGGGTAGTAGTGGCTCTGTCATTGTTATCACTTGATAATGAAGAGTCTTCATAGACTAGAGTCAGATTGTTGATCGACAAAACTATAAGCTTGTTTCATTTCTACTACCCTTTATTATCATATTAATTTGTTATTTGAGGAGATGAGCCCATTTTCTTCTTTTTGCTCTTCCACTAGTTTGTAGAATGTAAGAATGAATGAATGTGATGAGGCCAAGTGATTTTCTTGGGGACTAGCAATAGTCTCTGAGTGTTGATTACGTCTAGAATACCCTCCCGGGACATGACAAACTTGGTATCAGAACAGGAGTTCAAGAGTCATAGGGAGTCTATAAAGCCGTGTCTAGTAGAGTCCTTATTATTGGTATAAAGAGCTCCACATCCATAGTTGGGAGGCTATAGGACATTTAGGAATTGTTTCCCTTCTTTCAGATTCTAAGTCCATGCAATAGAGTCAAAGTCTATAAGAATTCTTTTCTAAATCGTGCTTTACACGTTTGCATACCATGTCTTCTAAACGCACCGTGGATTTGAAGGATACCATCAGCACCAAGAAGCTTGAGCCTATTATTCAGCTTGTCGTGCATAATCAATGTGTAAAGGAGGATAAGGAAACTGAGATGGAGGAAGCTTGGGGTGAGGAAGAGAGTAGGTTCCCCTATTTGCAGAGACCTTGGAAGTGTATGCCACCACCAGTGACTGCATCTATTTCCAATAGTAGATATAATTTGAGGCCGATGAGAAATCAACCATTCAATATTCAGAACCTTTCACCTTGAGGAAGTGTGGCTCGAGGCCATAAAGGAAAGCCACTATGTGGAAGGATTTGGGGCGGTGTCGATTTGGTACCGACGACTGCTTCAAGTGTGGACAAGAGTGTTACTTTCAGAGGGATTGTCCAAAGTGGGCTCACCAAGCCCAATCTTCTAGGTATACACCATCTATCAGAGAAAATCAGAGAGATGCTACTCCTAGTACGAGTGAGGATATAGACCAGTTATGTGCCATAATAGTTGCCCAGCTCATAAAACACTCCGCGGGGTGTGACAGGTATAAGTTGAATATTTACTTGCTTTTGATGTTATGCATGATAGAAACGTTTACGTTGGCAAGAATTTTAATGTTGCCAACTAGGAGTGAGACTTGAGGTCTTGTAAAACCATTAGTATAGTTGTTACCCCTGAGCTAGAAAGATAATGAGGGAGAGGAGGAGACCGGGAAGTGAGAATGGTAATTGATTGAGGCCGATAGTTAGAGATATGTATCCATTATGCAAGTAATAAGGTGATGAGTCAATTCCCCTAAGTTCGATAAAAGAGTGGTGAATGTCCTATGATTGTCAGGATGAGGTGAGGTATAGAGAGAGGAAGAGTTAGTGTCAGAATGTGTTAGAGTATGCCTAGAAACTCGAAGGAAGTGCACGTTGATATGTTATAGTATTCATACTATTGAGGGTGAAGTGTAGATCTTGAATAAGGGAAAAGAGTGTTTTTAATGTGATAGATCTAAATTAGGCTAATGATTGTATGTGAAAGTCCATGAGATTCATAGAGTTATAAGCTTAGCCAGGTAAGGAGGTATTATGAATGGGTGAAGAGTACAGAGTTGTGGGGAGGGGATGCGTTGATTGGATACTCGTTATAAGATTTTAGTGGGATTATGTTCCCTAAATACTTATCTAGTAGTTGTGAGTTAGTGTTAGATAAGTGTGTGATAAAAATACATGTTGCTACTAGACCCTAAGCTTGAATTTTGAGGAGTAATATGAAAGAGGAGATAGTGTCATGAGAGTAATAATCTTAGTTGGAGATTGTCTCTGAGAGGCTTGCCATAGTGTATGAAAATGTTAATTTCTAAGGAAAGCGATGCTATGGATAGGGTACAAGTGCCCCTTATGTAAGACTAGTGAAACGAGGATTACTCCATAGATAAGAGGAAACTTGAGATGTGTATCCATGATTATATAAGGAAGTGTGAAGCTCTAAGTCTTGACTATTATAAGAATCTAGATAATATCTTTGAGTTAAATGGGAAGTAAGTTAAGGTAGGCATTTTGTGTCATCCCGAGCAACTAGGTTGATTAGGGGTTTATGGATAGATGATGAGATGTTTTCCATTATAGTCTAAATCTTATACAGATGGGTTCATGAGAACATAGAAGTTGAGTATTAGCAGGCAAAAGAAGAGATTAGGCTGCAAGGGTCGTTGGAAGTAGTTATGGATGCCATAAGGGTAGCAAATGTAGATAGATTCCCATAGAGGCAGGAAAGGTGTGAACAGTGATATTATTGAAAAGAGTCTGAGTGGCTAGTTATATATAAGCTATTATAACATAATAGAAGAATTTAAGATGTTCTTGTCAGTAGTTATTCCTTGATGAGTAGAAGCATATGCTTATAGCATAATAGAAGAATTTAAGATGTTCTTGTCAGTAGTTATTCCTTCACTGAGTAGAAGCATATGCTTATAGCCTAGTAGAGGAAATTGTTTCCCAAATTTAAAGAGAGATCCTTGAGAGCTAAGGGGGAGATGAAGAAGTGGTAGACCAAAGTAGATCTTTAGTTTGATAGAAATGGGTTGATCAAGATGAGACATCAGTTCTTGTCATATCATACATTCCTTATTCTTTCGTTGAGGTGATACTCTCTTCACATTTGGTTTGTGACTGCCAGCCTATGGCATAGTCTCATATACCACGTATTGATCTCTATCCGAGTTGGGAGGATGAAAAGCAAATGGAGTCATTCATTAATTTTGATCTTACCCCATTGATCTGAGTGCTTCCACCTCTTATGCTAAATGAGATATGACCGGAGTTTCATACTATGTATGGTTTTGTGAACTCCAAATGAGTCTTGATAGATGAGAGAGATTGTAATCTATGAATGTTCTTAGATAAGATTTCTCAAATGAATCGTGCTAATGATCTTTCGTTCCAAGCTCTTTAGGCAATCCAGCTTTCTGTTCTTGATAGAAGTATTGTTGAGGATAGTAGATGAGGTATGGGTGATGGGAGATAATAAGTACTTCTAAAATGTGATAAGGAGTTGAGTCCCTATTCTTAAGTTAATGTTCCTTTTGAGCCTCTCCGTCCTTGAGTATGCAAGCCCTTGATAGTATCGTGCCTAATAATGATGTTACTGGTAAAGTTTGAACTTTAGATATTGTGTTCTAAGTCCATTCATGAGAATGAGGATTCGAGTATCTGAGTATTTGAGTTCTTAATTATATCCATGCTTACCTTGCATGGTGAGGTAGTAAGTTGGGGCTTCTCCAAAAGGGGAGATGATGAGTTTCTCCATGTCTAAATTATGACATTGATAGTAATAGACTGAGAGTGGGGGTACAGGAGGAGGAGTGAATGTCACATTGTTGTAGTGTTGGTGCTGAACTTATGTCATGTAGGGATAGATATAGAATGAGGGAGAGAGATGAGATCCAATAATGTGCAATAGATAGGTAGGAGTAGGTAGTGAGAGTTCGTTGAATGGTAGAGGTAGAGTTGTTAAGTAGGTTTGAAGATTCTAAGACATAAATGAAGTGGTCATAGTGAAGGCTTAAACACGTGGTCGTTATTACGTAAGCATTGATGATAGACTATTGAAGACTTCGTTATAAGGGATTCATGTAAGGATATGGGGGTACTATAGAGGACTAGTGAGCTTTTGATAAAAGCCCTGCTGAAGTATAGAGTTGAGTATTAAGGATTAGCCTTGTAAGAATATGATCATCTTATGAATAACACCTTGAGGCTTAGAAGTAGGCTTGAATAGAAGAGGAGAAGGTGGGTAGATGGAAATTTAAGTAAAAGCTGTAGGCTTAAGTTGAGGAAGTAGAGTGCCATGAAAGGGAGTAGAATTGAGATGAGATGCTAAGCTTGTGAGTTGTATATAGAGTCTTATGTATCGATGGTCCCATTCTCCATTAGAGTTGATGGCTTCCTTCTTGAGTCCAAAATGCTGGTTGTCGAGGTGTTCGAACGATTCGAATTGACTGAGTTACAACATTCCATTCATGCTTGATAGTGAAAACGTCTAAGAGAATATCTCTAGTCATGACCTGAACCGATTTGTCTATTCTAAGTGACTTGTGACTGTCTAGATTGGTTAATTGGGTATTAAAAGGAGTCTTGACTGTAATTCATGCCCAACGATGAGAATGTTGAAGGTAATTTCTTTGCCTTCAACTAATTCTATTGTCTTTTCTTGAGCCGATTGTCTACTCTTGAGTCCGAATAGAGTTAATTGTTGATTGAGATAGGATTGAAAGATTGATTGATAGATATGGATGTTAAGATGAATCTTGAGTGTACTTGTGCCTTGATATCTACATTTACTCATCATCTAAGGACGAATGATCCCAAGGGGGAGATGATGTACCACCCCATAAAATTACCGAAATGTTCCTAAAATGTATCATATGTATAAATGGTCTTGACCTGATCGGAAATCCGAGCCGGATTTGCGATCAACGCGAAAAATCGAGTGGGTAAATAGTCTCGACATGATTTTAGAGCAACCAGATCGAAAAATAATTTTGGCTAGTTAATTTATATATAGTATTGATGTCGCCACAGGCGCGACGCGCACCTACATTTATATTTTTTTTAAGATTTCGACGGGAAGTTTAAATTTCTTATAGAAACAATTTTGCAAAAAATACATTAGTCCACGCCCTTGGCGCATCGCGGACTAGTGTAAAAGTTGTGAAAATTTTCTTTAAATTCAGGAAGGGCCTTTTGGTCAATTTACATCCTATTCTAAGTCTCAAACATATTTAAGAGGTCCTTTATTCATACAAAGGGTTTTAAAACCTATTCTTTTCCTAGTTCAAAGCAAGGGTTCTTGAGGGAGAAAGAAGAGAAAGTTGGGCATATGAAACTTCGAGGTCAAATTCGTGAAGAGGATTAACGCTTCTGTCACGAACTAAGCCTAGGTCGTAGACTTGACCGACGAATGGAGAACCCGAAGGAACCCCAAACAAGCCTTATAGCATATCATTATACATCCTTGGTCGCGGAAGCAATTACAATGACAATAAGCGATAAGCATAAACAAGGGGAAATAGGACTAAGGGTAAACCTCCATGTCATAAATATCAAGAAACAAGAGAGTCAAGACTCATAGCATAGATACATAACATGTCCAACAACACCTCTAGACATAGATATTTAGCGGGAACTAAGATAATCAACCGGGCTTATCCTCATAGTCAAAGTATACATAAAAGAAAGATAGTTTTAATACATAGCAAGAGATCATAAGTTACGTCACCGAAATGGAGGACTCCCAAACAAGCTTGAGTGAAATCGTACTAGCCACATTGGTAGAGATGCTCAAGCAGGCTCCGGTTCCTACATATATCATGTAGGCATAGAGTATGCATTTGTACGTTGGAATATACTAAGTATGTAGGATGCAATGCAACAAGAGATAGGCAAACATAATTAAAATGTATAATCATGAGCAACAGATAGTATAATAGCAATATGACATGTATAAGCATTGCTTGTTGTAAAACATGCTTGAAAATAACCATACTCACATAGCTCGTTTAACATAATAAGATGACATGCTTAGATCATCCAAATACCTTGTACTAGAGGGTGCATAATATAGCATAGGTCATGACCCCTTCGAGTAGCTAATGGATAGTACACAAGGGTAAAGAGATAGCATAATTCATAACCCCTAAATGTAAACAAGAGATATTGGGTAGCACATGCGGGTAGGGAGGTAACATAGGTCATAACACCTACATGTGTGCATATGAGGGTGAGGCATTCCACATAGTTCATAACCTCTTCATATAAGTACATTACATAACCCCAAATAACACATAAGGGTAAGGAGTACAACATAGTTCATAACCCCTACATGTAGAAAGGAGTAAGTGAATAGCACATGAGCGTAAAGGTAGCATAGGTAGTAGCCCATACATGTGTGTACTTTGCATAACCTCAAACCATACACGAGGATAAGGCGTACAACATAGTTTATAAACCCAACGTGTGGATATGATTAATTAAGTAGCATTGTTTCGTACATAAGGGTAAGATATGCAACAAAGTTCATAAACTCTTCATGTAGGAATTTGCATTGCACTAGAGGGTAAAGCATATAACATAGTTCACAAGAATGCAACTATATATTTAAAACACCATTTTCAAAACATCAATATAATTGTCAAAATCGTCATGAACTTGTCAACATAAACATGGATGCATGCAAATGACAAATGGGCTGAAACATAAGGCTTGGAATCATGAAAGGACTTGACTTGTCATCATAAGCTTGAATAGAAATGAAAGAAATATGGATATTGTTTCTATATGCTCACTCTCAGAAGACACTTTCAACTAGATGAACCTTCCAAAGAGCCTTAACGAACACTACATCCTTATCAATCAACTTCTTCCACCCTTCTATCTAATGCCTCCACCGGGACCTCTTCCTAAGTCAACTTATTCTCCGCAACACCCACAACCTGAAGGAGTTCTACAACACTAGAGTCGCCAACACATACACTCAACTTAGAAGCATGAAGAATTGGGAAAACCATCACCATATCCATACGCAACTCCCCTTCATATGCAACCGTGCCAATCTTCCTCTACACTCTATAAGGACTTACAACCAAAAATCATTTGTGAACCATAACCACACCTAGTCCACTTGGTATCATGAACCACAATCTCCGCCTTTGGTGACAACCTCCACTCAACCATCCTTCACCAAGACCTCCAACTCCATCAAAATGGATATCAAGGATTTATTTAACTAGACCCCTTTAACCATAGAAGATTCAGAACCATCAAAGCCACTACACCACCACTCTCAACCTCACCTAACCTACTCAACCAGTGTACTCCTCAAACCACTTTCTTTCCACCCAAAGTTCTCCACATTCCATAATTAACAAGAAAACTCACCTCCTTCAAATTCACTACATCACCCACAAACGATTCCAAAGATCTTCCTAACTTCCAGAAACAGTCAACAGATCATCAACAAGGACTACCACAAATGTAACTAGGTAGGGATTAAAGACTCTATTTATGAGACCTATAGACATGATCGGTGCATAAGTCAGCCAAAAGACACCATCCCCAAATTCAACATACCAAAAAGGACATTCAAAAGCTCATTGGTCACTAGAAACAACTCGATAGAGATAACTTAGGCTCAACATCCCTAACTCTTACTACATGATAATGCAATCCCTTGGAGAACAATTGCACCCTAAAACAAGAGATGGACTTATCCCTTCACTACCACTCAAAGATGGGTGATTATGGAATAGGAATATAATTCTATGGGCCCTACCATCAACGGAGACACATCATGCATGTAATCAATCCATCCTAATTATAATCATCAAAATCCACCACACCTAATCCAACAAAACCATAAGTCAAGATCTAAATGCAACATGGTCGCGAAACAATTTCCATAGACCTTTCTAGCAACAATCGACTCACTAATGGGATATACACCAAAAGTATACATAACCATCTGGAACACTCATGAAGCCCACTAGCAACAAAATAGAAACTTCAATATACCGGTAGCAACATCTAGTACCTCATCCGCCCTTCCCTCTTTTAAAGAGCATATAAGCGATCATGCCTTGGAGCACCTCCTTGATCAATATACCCACCTTGGCCTCTTGATTCACCTGACCATCTTGACCTTAAGGATGACCCTCCTTTTCCTTGTTCTGGACATAATGGCAATCAATAAGCTTATGACCTTCCTTCCCACACCCGTAATGTGCTCTTGAATTTTTTATGCATTTTCCATAATGATGCTTTTCACATAACGGGCATTTTGGAAAACTCATTCCACCATTGCCTCCTTGGAACCTTGGTCTATACGTTTCTTCCATAGTGAGCCTCTTGTTTGGAGAACTAGAAGACCCTTGGCCTTGAAACTCGATTCCTTGTTGGAATCGATCATCCTCAAACCAAGCCTTCTTGGACTCTCCACTCCTCTTCTTCCTAAGCTTTTCACCCTCAAGTTATTCGGCATAAATCATGAGGTGGGACAAATCCATATCATTAATCAACACAGCATACTGGCATTCTTCATTCACCAAGTTGGAGACACCCATCATGAACTTTTTCATCCTAGCCCTTAGGACAACAATCAAGTGAGGAGCATACGGAGAGAGTTGGTTTAACTTGAGGGCATACTCCCTAACACTCATTGACTCTTGTCTCAAATTCATGAATTCTACCAATTTGGCTTCTCTAAGCTAAAGAGGAAATACTCGATTAAGAAAAGCCGCCTTGAACTTTTCCCATAGAACCACATTGTTGACTCCCTTCTCCTTCCTACATTGATTGTACCATGTTTGTGCTACCCTTTTTCATTGGTAGGCGGCCAACTCTGGCTTATCTTTCTATCTAATACCCATGATGGCCAATTCCTTATAAATCTCATCAATAAACTCTTGTGGGTCTTCATCCACCCTTGAATCTTCGTCCACCCTTGACCTGTAAAACTCTAGTGGGCTCATCCTCATGAAATCTCTCGCCTGAGAAGCCGATGAAGGAGCATGAGGTGCTTGGGCTCCTTGATTGGCTTGGTTGGCTACAACTTGTACAAGCAAAGTGAGATCTTCCCAAAGTTCTCCATTAGTCGGTTGTCCTTTAGGAGCGCGGGTTCTTATTTCTCGTGTTAGGTATGATCAACTAGCATAGCAAAGAACAATTATTAGGGAGGTGGGCAACTTACTTCAACTCTATCGCACGACTTAGAACATGAAGAAGGGAAATATCTCCTAAAATGTCTCATAGCCTCCTGCTCATAGTTATGGTGAATAAAACAACAATTAGTAAGACTCTAATCGATGAGGTGTGTTAGACTCCAAGGATCTAACAATCTAGTGCCATGATACTATCTTTATCATGACCCAAGCTTAGGGCCTATACGTGACCGACGATTGGGGAACCAGAAGGAATCATAAACAAGCCTCATAGCATATCATTGCACATCCTTGGTCGCGTAAGCAATTACAATGACAATAAGCGATAAGAATAAACACGGGAAAATGGGACTAAGGGTAAACCTCTGCCACGCCCCAAAGTACCGTTAGGGCGGACTAGCACCCGTTGCCGATAAGGCTAGGGAAAACCAACCTGTATCTATCCATTTTCTATACATACTATAAGGGGTTTATATGTTTGACATGCCTTTAATAAGATAAACAGTGATAACAAGCCAAAAAGAAATGTATACGACTAGGTCGTTGGGGCCCCATTGTCTATAGTACGAGACATGACTCTGCTTTGCTTTACATAGTATACAAAGCCTCTAAATAAAGAAAAACATCTGATAAGAGTCGGGACATTGGGGCATGACAACCTCCATGTCCTAAATATCAAGAAACAAGAGAGCCAAGATTCATAGCATAGATACATAATATGTCCAACAACACCTCTAAACATAGATACTTAGCGGGGGCTAAGACAAGTAATCGGGCTCAACCTTGTAGTCAAAATATACATAAATAAAAGACAATTTTAATACATGGTACAAGATCATAAGTAATGTCCCTGGAATGGAGGACTTAGCAACAAGCATGAGTGAAATTTTACTAGCCACGTGGGTGGAGATGCTCAAGCATGGCTCCAGTACCTATATAGTGACATCATGTAGGAATAGAATAGCATTAGAACGTTGGAATGTACTAAGTATGTAGGATGCAATGCAACAAAAGATAGGGAATATAATCAAAATGCATAATCATGAGCAATAGATAGCATAACAACAATATGACATGCATGAATGATGCTTCTAGTAAAACATGCTTCAAAATAACTATACTTACATAGCTCGTTTAATATAATAAAGTGACGTGCTTATATCATCCAAATACCTTGTACTAGAGGGTGAGGAATATAATATAGGTATAACCCCTTCTAGTAGGTAATGGGTAGTACATGAGGGTAAAGAGAAAGCAGAGTTTATAACCCCTACATGTAAACAAGAGATAATGAGTAGCACATAAGGGTAGGGAGGTAAGATAGGTCATTACCCCTATATGTGTGCATATGAGGGTGAGGCATTCCACATAGTTCATAACCCCTTCATATGAGTACATTGCATCACCCTAAATCATACAGGAGGGTAAGGAGTACAACATAGTTCATAACCCTGACATGTACAAATGAGTAAGTGAATAGCACATGAGTGTAAAGGTAACATAGGTCATAACCCCTACATATATGTACTTTACATAACCTCAAACCATACACGAGAGTAAGGAGTACAACATAGTTCATAACACCTATGGTGTATATGAGTAATTAAGTAGCATTGATTCATACATGAGGGTAAGGTGTACAATGTAGTTCATAACCCCTTCATGTATTAATTGTCCTTGCACTAGAGGTAGAACATATAACATAGTTCATAACCCCTTCTAGTAGGCCTCACAATTTCCAAGAGCATAAACCTTAGCACAAGAACTTAATAACTCATCAACAATTCCCAAAAACATAACAACATGAGAGCCCAACAATTCACTTGCAATACCATAGGTGTTTTACATGATTTAAACACACATATATGCAATCCTTTCATCATCATATAGATACATTCCTGTTCATCATCATTTTATCATCATATAGTCGTTCAACTCATAAGACATACATTGACCCATCAATTCCTCAAGAACCCTAAACTGAATATTTTATCAAATACTTAGAGGGTGTGTAGTGGTAGTGTAAAATCATGTAATTCAAGAGTGTTATCATTTAAGAATATTCAATGTAAGATCACTAATAGATACTTGGTAACACCCTCAAGAAATATACATCTAAATCTTTCATCAAAACTTATAATATGTCAAAGATTCATAGCCCAAAACATTGTAAAACAGTCACAATTTCATAAACCCCAACATAGTGTGTAGTAACTTTCATAATAAATAAGACCCATGAGTAAACCCACTTTAAATCATGTAATTTTCAAGAAAAAGAAGCTTGGGAAACATGGTTGAAAGGAACCCATGAAAGAAACTCACATACCTTAGATTTTTAAGAAACCTTGAAGAAGATTGGAGATGGAGAATTGAAGGTTGGTTGAATTCCTTAAGGTCCAGAGAGGGTTTTGGCACTAGAATTTTGAGAGAAATATAGGACTAAGTGTTTTAATGAGTATTGGAAATGTTTTGGGTGATATAAGGGTAAAATAAGGCTAAATATAGGTATTTTCACATATGGAAACACTTAAGCCCAAGACTTAAAAGTCTTGGACCGAACTTGAAAACTGGATAGGAATTACATTGAGGCACATTGCGCGTGTAATGCGCTAACCTCACTGGAATTCGTCACTTTGAAATTTGAAATTGTGAATTGTTCGCTCTAAAATTGGGGTTAGACCCTTTTCTCCTTAAATTTGACCCCCTGAACAAGAATATGAAGTCGAATTTACCATATCACGCAAGGATGTTGAGATATATAGAAATTACAATTTTGGATACTTCTGAGGTACATATTCGAGCACATATTTGGGGTCGTCATAAGTTCTTCATCCCAGATACGTAGGGCCAGAATAAAAGTATAGGATTGTTCTTCCATGTGTCTCAAAGATGACCTTAGATGAGAATTGAAAGTTTGTTGAGTCTACACACTTGTTATCGTGAAGTACTATCTTGAGTTAATTCTTGACATAAGTTTCTACAATATTAATGTGTTTCTTGTATATAATCTTCTTGAAGTTGAGAAATTGTTTGGATATATGTTCATGTCTTCATTCACATGAACCCTAATAGAAGACTATGGTTGTTTTTATGCTTTATTTTGAAATCTAAGATTTGATAGTCATACCAAGCATGTTATATACCGATGATTCTTGTGGCATATGTTATTGAGTTTTCAGGAATATGAATTTTGAGCATGAATAGTAATTTGAGGGAGAGTTTTGATTGTATAAAGATATTATTTTGAAACATAATGAGCATTGAGTTTTCATAATGAGTAATTTGAAGAAGAGTTTTGATAGTATAAAGAGATTATTTGAAAACAATTGATATTCTAATGAGTTTAATGGGATTGAGCATTGAATCTAAATGATATTTCGACAACATAATGATGGCAGTGTAAATATACCTTCCGGAATAGTTCATTGATAGATGATAGAGATATATGACAAGATTTTAAAGAAGATAGATTTGATAAATAATTGTGCATGTTTTAATCTTGGGAGCGTCATTGAACATCGAGTTGGGTGAGGAGTGTCACCCCAGAGCTGCGTTTGCTAGCGTAGGTTAGTTGTGTAGCACGTTCTGGCGACTCTTGTCCCAATAGTTGGACAATTCTTATCGGATCCAAGTGAGAGAGAGATAGACAGGCTACATTCTTTATCGTGGCAAGTTTAGGACTAGTGTGGTAATGATTCCTATTCGTTGTACCCCATCTAACTCAAAGGTGGCGTGACAGGATAGATGTCGATTCAGAGAAACTCCCAAGCTACCTTGATAGAGTGTTAGAATTCTAGCAGAATCATTCTTTCTTTCCAAATGTATATTCTAAAGGGCATGATTTACTTTAAACTTGCATATTTTGCTGAATTGAGATGAGTCAAGTTTTTTCAGTTGAGTTGATTTTATTTCTATACTATTCTACCTATTTCGGTTTCATTCAACTATTTACCTATCAATACATTCCGTATTGATGTCCCTCTTTGGTACTGCATCGTTTCATGATTAGATATATGGGATTGAGATCATCAATAGATGCATCATTGAGGATCATTGGATGTTCAGTGGATTGGTGAGCCTCTCTTACTTCGGAGGATTCATATATTATTTTTCATCTTGCTTTAGAGTTAGTTATTAATTAAATTTTATTCTGATTGAGGTAGCCATGAGTCTGTCATTGGCAACACTTGATAGTGATGAAGGCTTCATAGAGTAGAGTTGGATTGCTAATCGACAAAACTATGAGCTAGTTTCTTTTCTACTAGCCTTTATTATCGTATTATTCTGAGATTTGAGGAGATGAGCCCATTTACTTCTTTTTGTTCTTTCGCTAGTTTGTAGAATATATGAATGAATGAATGTGATGAGGCCAAGTGGTTCGCTTGTGGACTAGCAATAGTCTCTGAGTGTCGGTTACGTCTAGGGTACCTTCATGGGGTGTGACAGATATCTTTTCCTAATTTACCACCAAAACTTTTTGCAAAACAATCCTTATTGGCCAAGTCTTGGACTTTGCTACCATTATTCTGTTACAACATGTAACTAACTTTTGAATCCTATCTGTTCTGTCTTTCTTATCCTATTAACACTAGTATCAGAACATGATTTCGCAAACTGATGAGGTATTGCAGCAGAAAAATAATATACCTTCTCTAAGTAATCATGTATATATGTGTGTGTGTGTATATAAATATATATATATAAAAGAAGATTGGTAGACCACCTATGTGGCGCCCTGACATTTATTCCTTTGTACCTATATATATTTAACTATTTTTTTACTCTTTTTTACCATTTTATTTTATTTGCATAAAAAAATTACAGATGTCTCTTAAAATAACAGTTTTTAACCTTTTCTATTTAATTGTGCCTCTTCGTCTTTTCCTTCTTCCAGTAAAACTCCTCTCCTCCTTTTCCTCATCCCCACACATCTTTCTCTTTTTCCTCTCTTTATCCCACTCACCAAAATTTTATTTTTTCCCCTTTCACATTTCAAATTTGGCTATGGAGCAAACAAGTTTTACTTGGCTACGTAAAACTTGAGCAAATAATTCAACAAGTTAAACCAGTCACAGTTATTCTTGGAAACAAGTTTTACAAACAAGTTAGAGAGGAGTTCAACGTAAAAGTATTATCACACTCGCCAAGGGTAATTAATATTCTTGCTTTAACATAAACCATTAGTCATAAATACATCAACGACTATTGGTAAGGTAATTAACAAGTTTGTTGAAGAGATTGACGCATTCAATTGAGGTTATAGCATCGTCCTACTACATCATGAAAACTACAATTGCCATCCATGGATCCCACAATGCCCCCTGGATCAATTATAAGCAATAAAATCAGCAAATGTCCATTAAAAGATGTAGCATTATTTGATAAGTGTTACAACAATGCAATCAAATCTTTCCATCAGGGTAATAACAAGCAACAGTCACTATTTCTTTTACATTAGTCCAATCAATTACTCGGCAACCATGCACATTCAGAGGCGTATTTTCCCATCCATCAGAGTGGAGTTCAATGTAAAATTATTAAAGTTTGTTGATGAAATTGACATGTTCAACAGAGATTATAGCATTATCCTGGTAGATACAAAGTGTCCAACTTAAATGAAAGCGACCAAATTTGAGTTATACAGGCATACATATTCTTCAAATAGATTTTCTTTTAGTAAGTTTACATAAGTTTTTTATGCTATGGTCTACTTTGTGACATTTAATTACTCTCAAATATATGTATATAGTGAATGTTTATTTACCCTTTTCTGCATAGACAATGGTAATGAGATAAGTCATTTGTTCTTTTTTTGTATTCTTTTGTCAAAATTTTTTGAGTACTATAGATTTGAAAATACGCGTTGCTTCAATATCTGATTCTTTCATTTTAAAAGATTATAAGAAATCATTGAGAAAAAAACCTAAAAGGTATTGATCCCTTTCATTTGTTTCGAGCCTGAATTTCATGACTTGCATGAAGAGTTTAGTGTTTTTTTTTTCAAAAAGGAAGAGAATTTGGACACAACAGGGAAGAATATATATAGGGATGCAACTTCAAATGGTGTTATGGCTAATGAGTGACTCAAAGATTTTGAACTTTCTTAAACATACTAAATGTGCTATGTTACATAAGCTAAAAGGATATTTCTTTAACTCTCTCTATTGGCACTTAGGAGAATGTTGCTTTTCTTTTTGATCCTTTTCTCACTTTTTTTTAGTTCTCTCATCTTCTCCTTACATTTACATTGAAGTCCAACGGAATGTCATATGTTTTAGATTCTGACAACTTTTTTTTATTTCACAGAATGTCATATATTTTTAATCATAAATTCGCCTCTTCTTTTTCACGCACACGATAGAACTTCAAATTTACATGAATTATTGTTCTTAAAATATATTGTCAGGAAGATAAAATGTTGTACTTCAATTATCTCGGTCAAATTTATAATATGTCATATAGAATATGTCATATAGAATATTATATTAGTT
>JAOTQR010134006.1:0-21566 GCA_025774065.1 Solanum ossicruentum | reverse complement strand
AAACAACCTCTCTACTTCTATGGTAGTGGTAAGGTCTGCGTACATTCTACCCTCCCTAGACCCCACTTGTGGGATTTACCTGGGTATGTTGTTGTTGTTGTTATTTGAGCTATAAAGCTTGGATCTGTTGTAAGATTTGATGAGGCTTTTTGATGTATATTGCTTCGGGTTATTGTAAGGTGTTGATTGATGGTTTCAATATGTATTTTCTTTCATGATTTCATCTCTATATTTCATGATTTTATACTAGCATTACACACCCTCTAAGTGTTTGATAAAATGTGAGGATGTGGTTTCTTGAGGAATTGAAGGTTCAAATCATGAGATATGATATGAATGATGTTACGATGATGAAAGAAGCTTATGTATATAATATAATCTATATACAATGTTGAATTAGACCATTCTCGATCAGGGGGACTTTGAGCCTGGATAAATTTATCGAGGGGTTTGTATCTTGATAACCGAGGTGGGGGTTTGTACTCATCAACCATGTGAGGGGTTTGTCCTTCGTCACCAGGGTGATAAGGTGAAATTATCATTAACCATGTGAGGGGTTTGTATCACACTACCAGGGTGATGGGGTGAAACCATTATCAACCAACCAAGGGGTTTGTATATTTGAAATCTGGCTCGGTCTCTTCTATACATATGATATCCTATATGAGCATGAGTTACTTAAACATATTTTACTTATGAATTGATCATACATGCCATATTGTTTTGTTATGCCTATTGCCTATTGTTATGCAATTTGATTAAGGTGCCTATCTCTTGTTGCATTGCATCATATATACTTAATAAATTCAAACGTACTAATGCATACTCTTGCCTAAATGATATCACACATAGGAATCGATGCCCAAGTTGATCATCCTCCTCCACGTGGATAGATCGGTACTACTCAATCTTGTTTGTGAGTTTTCCACTTTGGGGACCTTAGTCTATGTTTCTCTTATTATGTATTGAGATATTCTTCTTTATGTTGTATTTTGACTATGAGGGTGAGCTCGGTTGCTTGTCTTGGCCCCCGCTCTTATCTATATATTAGAGGTGTTTGTTGGAAATGATATGTATCTATGATATTAGCTATGACTCTTGTCTCTTGATTATGATGTTCATGCAAACTTTCCCCTTAGTCCCTTTGCCCCTATTCTTATGCTTTATGTCATTTATGGGCTTCTACGACCAATGATGTGTAATGAAAAGATAAGAGGCTTGTTCGGGTTCCTTTGGGTTCCCCATTCTCCATGTCATGTCTAGACCCTAGGCTTGAGTCGTGACAAACTTGGTATCAGAGCACTAGGTTGATAGATTCTCAAAGTTCAACACACTGCGTCGATTAGAGTCCTATTCATAGTTGTAAAGTGCGCCATGACTATGAGTCAGAGGCTATGAGATGTTTTAGGAAATGTTTCCCTTTTTCATGTTCTAAGTAATACTATAGTGTTTTTGTAAGTTTTTCCCTCTAACGATTGTTCTTTGCTATGTTAGATCATGCCAAACACTCGAGGACAAAGGGCCCAAACTCCCGAAGAGCAACCTACCAATGATGAGCTTGGGGATGCTCTCATTGTGCTTGACCAAGTTGTGCTAACCAAGTCAATCAAGAGGCCCAAGCCCCTCAGGCTACTACCCCGGGAGCTAGGGTAAGGGACTTCATGAGGATGAATCCTCTGGTTCTATGTGTTAAAGGTGGTTGAAGATCCACAAGAGTTCATCAATGAGGTCCATAAGATTTTGAATATCATAGGTGTTAGGCTGAATGGAAAGGCAGAGTTTGTGGCGTACCAACTCAAAGGGGTAGCACAAATATGGTATGACCAATAGAAGGGGAGAAGGGAGTTGGTAATGTAGTGCTTTGGGAGGAGTTCAAATTTGCTTTCCTTAATGGGATTTTCCCTCTTGAGCTTAAGAAACCTAAGTTGGTAAAGTTTATGAACTTGAAACAAGGTGCTATGAGTGTGAGGGAGTATTCCCTCAAGTTTAATCAACTTTGAAAGTATGCTCGTTACTTGGTAGCCGATCCCAGATCTAGGATGAATAAGTTTGTGATGAGGGTCTCCGACTTGGTAACTGAAGAATGTTGATCCGCCATGCTAATTAGTGACATATACTTGTCTCAATTGATGACCTATGCTGAGCAAATATAGGAGGAGAAATTGAGGAAGAGGAGGGGGCATGGAGCTAAGAGGGCCCGATTTGAGGGAAAAAGGAGTGCTAGATTTCATCAAGGCTAAGGGTCTTCTCGTACTACTGAAAAAGGTTTGCCAATGAATTTCCTAGGCATCAAAGTATTGGTGATATGGTTCCTGTTGATGTGTGCCCTAAATGTGGAAGGAGCCATGGAGGCCCATGTTTGAAAGGTTCTAATGCATGCTTT
Organism: Solanum ossicruentum; assembly: GCA_025774065.1. NCBI lineage: Eukaryota > Viridiplantae > Streptophyta > Magnoliopsida > Solanales > Solanaceae > Solanum > Solanum ossicruentum. The sequence continues at coordinate 19,183 of JAOTQR010134006.1, read as the reverse complement.
GAATGTGGGGAACTTGGTCACAAGAAGGTGGATTGTCCAAGAAATCATGGCAAGGGTCGGGGTGCAAATATGGTTCCATTAGGTAGAGGTGGTCCTCAAGGTGGTGCTCCAAGGCATAATCGATTTTTTGCTCTACATGGGAGGCAAGGGGTTGGTGAGTTTCCCGATGTTGTAGCCGATATGTTGAAAATCTTTAACTTTGATGTATGATTAATCCGGGTGCTACTCTTTTATTTGTTACCCCTTTTTTTGCTAAAAAGTTCCATGTTAACCCCGAGTTGTTGCATGAGTTATATGAAATGTCTACTCCTTTTGGTGCCTCTATTTTTACTAGGAAAGTTTATAGAAGTTGTCCTATTTGTATTATGCATAAGTTATTACCTTGTGATCTTGTAGAATTAGACATGGTAGACTTTGATGTCATTCTTGGGATAGATTGTTGCATGCATAGTATGCTTTTGATGATTTTAGAACCCGTAGGGTCATGTTTCAATTCCCTAATGAACATGTCCTTGAGTGGGAGAGTAAAGATGTGGTGGTCAATGGTAGATTCATTTCTTACATTAAATACCATAAGTTAATCTGTAAATGTTGTCTTTACCATCTTGTGAGGGTTAGGGATATAGAATCTAAAGCCCCTTCTATAGAGTCGGTTCCGGTGTAAATGCATTCCTTGATGTCATCCCAAATGGCCTTCCCGGTGTCTCTCCTGAAAGGGAGATTGATTTTGGCATAGATCTCTTTCCTGTTACTCAACCTATCTATATTCCCCCTTATTGTATGGCTCCAGCGGAGTTGAAGGAGTTAAAGGAACAATTAAAAGATTTGTTGGAGAAGGATTTATTAGACCTAGCCAATCTCCTTGGGGTGCTCCGATGTTGTTTGTGAAGAAGAAGGATGGGTCACTTAGAATGTGCATTGACTACCGGCAACTCAATAAGGTCAGCATCAAGAATAGGTATCCTCTTCCAAGAATTGATGATTTGTTTGACCAATTGCAAGGAGCTAACTTTTTCTCTAAGATTGATCTTAAGTCCAGGTATCATCAAGTGAGGGTGAGGGAGTGTGATATTCCTTATATGGCCTTCCAGACTTGATATGGGTACTATGAGTTTTTTGTGATATCTTTTGGGTTGATCAATGCACTGGCCATCTTCATGGACCTAATGAATAGGATCTTCAAATCTTACCTTAATTCCTTTGTTTTTGTCTCATTGATGATATTTTGATCTATTCACATAGTAGGGAGAAACATATTGGGCATTTGAGGGTTGTGTTGCAAAGATTGGTGGAGGAGAAATTGTATGCCAAATATGAAAAGTGTGAATTTTGGTTGAAGGATGTTGCATTCTTGGGTCATGTGGTGTCAGGGGATAGTATTAAGGTGGACCCTAAGAAACTGATGTGATAAGAAATTGTCTTAGACCATTTACCCTGTTAGATATTAGGAGCTTCTTGGGCCTAGTGGATTATTATTAAAGGGTTGTGGATGGGTTCTTCTCCATTTCTTACCCTATGACAAAATTGACTCAAAAGAAGGTTATGTTTGTGTGGACCAATGAGTGTGAGAGAAGCTTCCAAATACTGAAAGACAAGATTATGTTCGCTCCTATATTGTCATTATCAGATGGGATTGAGGAATTTATGGTGTATTGTGATGCTTCTCGGGTTGGTTTGGGTTGTGCGCTAATGCAAAATAGGAAGTTAATAGCTTATGCTTCTAGACAACTCAAGGTACATGAAAGGAACTCCCTTACCCATGATCGAGTTAGCCGCTGTTGTGTTTGCATTAAAAATTTGGCATTACTACTTGTATGTGCATGTGAATGTGTTCACCAATCATAAGAGCCTCCAATATGTATTCACTCAAAAAGATCTCGACTTGAGGGGAAGAAGATGGTTAGAACTTCTTAAAGACTATGACATGAGAGTACATTACCATCCCGGTAAGGCAAATATGGTAACAAATACTTTGAGTAGGGTGTCTATGGGTAGCCTTGCCCATGTCGATGGTGATGATAAGGAAATGGCTAGGGAGGTACATCAATTAGCTAAATTGAGAGTTAGATTGGAAGAGATTGGTGATGATGGTGCTGTTGTTGTTGATGGGTTTAAGTCTTTATTGGTTGATGAGATGGTAGCAAAATAAGATCTTTACTCCTCCTTGCTTGAATTAAAGGCCTCGGGGAAAGATGACAAAGCAGAGTTTTCTCGCAAGGGGGAGATGGGGCCCTTAGGTACTAAGGTAGGTTGTATGTGACTTGTGTTGATGATTTAAGGGAGAAGATCCTTGGTGAGGCCCATAATTCTTCTTATTCTATCCACTTCGGTACCACCAAGATGCATAGAGACTTTAGGGATGTGTATTTGTGGGGAGGCATGAAGAGGGACATTGCTAAATTCGTTTCTGTTTGCCATAGTTGTCAATAAGTCAAAGCCGAGCATCAAAGGTTGGGTGGCCTAACCCAAGACATAGAGATTCATAATTGAAAGTGGGAGGTGATTAATATGGATTTTGGGGTTGGGTTTCCCAAGACTAGGAAAGGTTTTGATTCTATATAGGTGGTGGTTGATAGGATGACGAAATCGACTCACTTTCTACCGATCAAAACTAGCTATGGGGCTGAAGAGTATGCAAGGTTGTACATCTTTGAATTAGTAGGGTTACATGGGGTTCCTTTGTCCATCATATCGGATCGTGGTGCAAAATTCACTTCACAACTTTGGAGGTCTTTTCAAAAAGGTCTTGGTATAAAATTCACCTTAGTACAACCTTTCATCCTCAAATGGATGGCCAAACCAAAATAACTAATAAAACACTTGATGATATGCTTAGAGCTTATGTCTTGGAGCTTAAGGGTAGTTGGGATGACCATCTTCCTTTGATTGAGTTTGCCTACAACAATAGCTATCACACTAGCATCGGTATGGCTCTTTTTGGGGCTCTTTATGATATAGATCACCAGTTGGTTCGTTTGAGGTTAGAGAGGTGGCTTTATTGGGACCGAATATTGTTTCGGAGGCTCTTGAGAAGGTTAGGATGATTAGGGAAAGGTTGAAAACAACCCAAAGTCATCAAAATCCTATGCCTATATGAGAAGAAGAGACCTTGAATTCAAAGTAGGTGATTGGGTCTATTTGAAAGTTTCTCCAATGAAAGGTGTGGTCCATTTTGGTAAAAAGAGAAAGTTGAGTCCAAGATATGTTGGTTCGTATGAGGTCTTGAAGAGGGTTTGCAAGGTAGCTTATGAGTTGAAGTTGCCTAGTGAAATGAAATTGGTTCATCTGGTGTTCCATGTCTCTATGTTGAGAAAATATGTTGGTGATCCTAATGCTATTGTGCCTCTTGATGTTGTATGTGTTGCTGAGGATAACTTTACTTATGAGGAGGTTTAGTTCAGATTTTTGATAGACAAGTGAAGAGATTGATGAACAAGGAGGTGACATTCATTAAGGTCCTTTGGAGGAACCAACAAATTGAAATTGCTACCTGGGAGGCCGAAATGGACATGCAAAAGCGATATCCTTATCTCTTCCACTCCACTCAAGCCTAAGGTAGTAACTCTAAGTCTCTATGAGATTTCAAGCCTTATGTTTCAGCCCCTACGTCATTCATATGCATTCTTGTTTAAGTTGGCCAATTTATGATGATTTCACACTAGTGTTGAGATTTTGGAAATGGTGTTTTAAATATAATGTTGCATTCTTGTTGGGGATAATTTGTTTATGATCATTATTGTAATGTACTTCTCTTTTACATTTAGGGATGAATGTTCCCAAGGGAGAGATATTGAAATGACCCCCAAAAGTGCCCAAAAATGTGCCTCGGAATACCCAAAATTTTTAATTCCATATATCTCAAAATCCGTGTGCGATATTGTAAATTTGACTTCATATTCTTTTTCAAGAGGTCAAAATTAGGGGAGGGAGCGTTTAACCCCGATTTAAGAGCAAACTAACCCCGCGGCACAGTGTAAATTTTGCCTGGTTTTTCTATCTCTGTCCAAGGCTTTGGGTCTTGGGCTAAGTGTTCCCATGCATGAAAATGCCTATACTTAGCTATATTTCACTCTCATATCATTCAAGATATTCCCAAATACTCACGCAAACACTTTGCCAATATTTCATCTCCTAAATTCAAGTCTCAAAACTCATCAGGATTTCAAGGTTCTCACTTAAGCTTCAAGTCCATGTCCAATCTTCATCAAGCTATTCTCTAAAGCTAAGTTATGTGGTTTTCTTTCATGTATTCCTTTCATCCATGATATCCAAGCTTCCTTTTACCTAAAATTGCATGATTTAAAGTTGATTTACTCATGGATCTTATCTATTATGAATTTCACTGCACACTATGTTAGGGTTTCATGAAATTATGGTTGTTTGCTCTAAAATTGGACTTAGACTCATTTCCTACTTAATTTTCCCTCCTGAAAAAGATTCTAATGTTTGATTTTTGATATTGCACATGGATTTTGAGATATATGAAAATTATGATTCCGGGTACTTTCAAGGTATATTTCGGGCACTTTTGGGGTCGTTTTATAACCGTGGCGAATAGCCATAGAGCATTATGAACCTCCACATTTGACATATTACCGTTGGGAAGTTGACCCCCAAGTGAGGGATGGTGACCACCTTGTCCACCACCCTAAATAGCTTGAGACATTTTCTGATACACAATGATTAAGAATGAGAAATAAGCCTTACAGGACCTAGCTCTACTGCACAACTTAGATCATGAATAAGGGAAACATTTCCTAAAAAGCCTCAAAGCCTCTTACTCATAGTTGTGGCATGCTTCACAACCATGAATAAGACACTAATCAAAGCAGCGTGTTGGATTCTATGGACCATTAACAACCTAGTGCTCTAATACCAAGTTCGTCACGACTCAAGCCTAGGGCCTAGACGTGACATGCCGAATGGGAACCTAATGGGGCCCCAAACAAGCCTCTTAGATTATCAATCACACATCCTTGATCATAGAAGCCAAGTAAACAACAACCAGAGGTTATATAAAAGGGAAAGCAGGACTTAGAGAAGTCTTTGATATCATAAAAGCATAAAGAGTCAAGCTTATAGCATAAATACATCATAATATTCCAATAATACCTCTAAACTTAGAATGGAGCGAGGGCTAAGACACTTTCCAGGCTCACCCTCATAATGTCAAATGTTCAACTTAAAAAAGTCTTAGAGATAGCAAGAGAAAGTAGATAGTATCCCCAAACTTGAGGACTCACAAAGCTTATCTTCGAATAATCTCACTAGCCACATGTAGGATGATTAAGAGAAGCTCTAGTCCCTACATGGTGATATCATGTAGGCATAAAATATGCATTAGTACATTTGAATGTACTATATAGGATGCAATGCTATAAGACATAAGCCAATATAATCAAAATGCATAGTAATAGTCAATACGTAGGTATAATTTCAATATGGCAAGCATGATCAATGCTTGAAGTAAAAAATGTTTATAAATTATTCAACTTGCATAGAACATGATACATATGTGTGAAGAGACCTCAACTGACAAAGAATAAGACCAAGTGAGCTACAACTTGGATCCTGATGATCACCCCTCATCGATAAAGAGGTGGTCTACTTTCCAAGGTAAATCATACTTCACCTTATGGGAGCCTGTCCCATTTCAGAGAAGTAAACCCCCTATGGGAATCTATCCCATTTCGGGGTGGATTCATGAAAAAGTGTAGTCAATGGATCCACTAGTATAGCAAGGGTAAAGTATAATCCCATGTTTGCACATAGTTTGAGGAAAGAAGTATGGACCCTTGAAGATAGTCCACGTCGACATCCAATCCATCGGTGCTAAGTCTAATCCCACAGAATACTTGAAATAATCATAACTTTAATAGCTTGTAATAAACATGGATACATGACATGAGTAGCTCTTAAACATACTTGACCTCTAATGATGAGCCTAACTTGAAACATGAGAATAGATCATAATCATACATGAACCCTTGCTGTAACATGAATGGCTCACAAGAGGTAAAATCTTGAAAATAGGGCTTAACTTCATACTTGCATAATCCTATATAATTTCATGAATTCATAACATACTTGATATCCCATATTCATCATAAAGTCACTTGACTTGTAAAACATGTAAATATCTTGAGAATCCTTGACTTGACATCTTATCAAACTCTTGGTGAGTGTGCAATGCTTGTTTGAAATCATGCAACTCAAGAGTGAAATCATGTGAGCAAACTCAATGCAAATCAATCCACCAACATATAGCAAAACCCTCATGTGAAATACCTTGAAATCCATCATCAAATCTCATAATAGATCATAGTTTCATAGCTCAAAACATAAATTGTCTCAATAGACAAAACCAACTCATAGTATAAGCTTGAGATAGATAGGCATGTATATTTAATCAATAATTCATAAAACCCAACATATTTCATGCTTATAATCCATAATAAAACATACTCATAGATAATATAACTTAAAAACATGCAATTTTCATAAAATAGGAAGATTGGGCACCATGGTTAAAAGGACCCGATGGTTGAAACCCACATACCTAAATTTGGGAATTCCTTGATGTAAACTTGAAGGAGACTTGAAGTTTGAATGGAGTTTTTGAGATCTGGAATTAAGTTTGAGACACTTGAATTTGGATGAGAATTTTGATAAAATAGTTGAGGGGTTTTAGAGAGGATTTTTGAGTGATATGGAGTTGAAAAAGGGCATGGGGCCATGACGTCAATGCCTTAGGCCAACACAGAAAATTAAGGAAGTGATAACACTGCTCCGCGATAGGTTCGCATCCCAGAGCCATCGCGGACCCACATTATTTTGTGAAAAATTGGGAAAAATCATTTTTCGCTATGGAACTTCTAAAAAATGGGTTATGCCCATTTTTCACTCAATTTGGATTTTGAGATATATGAAAATTACGATTATGGACATTTTCGAGGCACATTTTCAGGGTATTTCAATATCTTCCCCTTGGAAACATTCGTCGTGGAATGTCAAGTCTATATGCATAAGAGAAGTAATCATGAAGATTTCAGCTTGACAATAACAGAACAATTATACTTAAACATCATTTTCTAAAATCTCAACATGAATGCCAAAATCACCATAAATTTGTTACCATAAACATGAATGCATGCAACATGATATGAGGGCTGAAACATAGGACTTGAAATCAGAGACAGGACTTAATTTGTTATCTCAAGCTTAAGTAGAATGAAAGAGGTATGGATATTACTTCTTCAAGTCTGCTTTGGCTTCCCACATGGCACTTTCCACTTGTTGGTTCCTCCGAAGGACCTTGATAGAAGCAACATCTTTGTTCCTCAATATCTTTGCTTGTCCATCAAATATCTCAACCAGGACCTCCTCATAGGTTAGATTATCTCCTAAAACACCCTCAACCTCTATGGGCACAGTAGCACTTAGGTCACCAACACATCTCTTCAACCTAGATACATGGAAGAGCAGATGAACCTTTTTCATTTCCATAGGCAACTTCAATTCATATGCAATCTTACCAATTCTCCTAAGAGTTCTATAAGGACCCACACATCTTGGGCTTAATTAACCTTTTTTGCCAAATTGCACTACCACCCTTCATGGGTGAAAGTTTCCAATAAGCCCAATCACCAACCTTAAACACAAGATCTCTCCTTCTCGCATCAGAATAAGACCTTTGTCTACTTTGTCCATCTTTAATCTTTCCCTTATCAATCTCACCTTCTCCAAAGCTTCCATAACCAAAGCTGGACCTAGCAAGGTCACCTCACCAACCTTACCAAGATACTTGCTTGTAGTCTTTAACCATTCTCATGGAATCGGGAAGAATATAATAGGATGAATTATGAGCTTCATCTAAAATAAACTTCCTCAAGTCGTCAACATCATGCACACAAAATCTATCTTGGTACATAAAGGCACCATTTCCCCCTTGGGAGAAAAACTCCCCTTTACCATCCTTTACCAAGGTCTTCAAACCTAGCAATGAGGGGTCAAGATCTTGTTTTGCCTTCACCTCCTCAATAGAAGAAGATTTAGAACCATCAACAACCACTGCACCACCATTTTCAACTTCACCCATCCTAACCCCCAACCTAGCCAACCGGTGAACTTCTCTAGCCACTCTTTTACCACCATCATCAATATGAACCAAACTCCTCGTGGACACTCTACTTAGAGCATCATCCACAACATTAGCTTTGCCTAGGGCCTATACATGACTCTCTCATAGATCCATAGTAAATGTCCAAATTTGGGACAAAAGTCACCATAATACATTGTATTACTATCTTACGCTGAAAACATAGTTCTGTGGGTTAAAGTAGATGTTTACTCATTCGTAGCTTGGTGTTCGATACTTATCCCAAGACTAAAACATGCTTAACTCATCAATCAACTCAAATCTCAACCTCATTAGGTTATCTCATCTCAACTCGTCTCAGTTACTCATCAATTCAGTCAATCAAGATAGACAATCACACTTGAGTCAGACTCAAACGGTCATTCAGACTCACTCAGTTTGATTCATCATACAATGCAAGTTTCATGGTACTATAAGTGGCTAGGTTCAATATGGTTTTCATGCTTGACAATGCTGAAATTACTCAACTCATGCAATCAACATCAAACTTACACCTCACCTCAATCCATACATAGAATTGTATAAAATTATGTAATCTAGGCTTGGGTCGTGTATGTGTAGGCCCTAGGCTTGGATTGTGATACATTCTTAACTTCCACCAGTCCCATTAGTTTGGTTTTGATTACAACCCACCATTCAAACTTCTCCTTACGCAACAGATAAGAAACATAGTATACTTTATTTGCATTTTCTGCAATAATAAAAGGATCATAAGCTCGATACGCACTAGTGTGCTTGAATTCAATGATGTTATGCAGCTTTAATTCCTTTGGACCTCTATTTGGGGTTTGACCAAACCACTTACATCAAAACAACACTATTCTTTTAATTGGCCAACTAGAATACTCTAACTGAAGAATTTCCCATAGGATTCCAAAATAATGAACATTCTCATTTTGATTTTCATTATCACCATTAACCCAAATGCTACTATTATTAGTTATTCTATCCTTCGAGTATATATCAGTGGAAAATGTAAAACCATTTACATTATATTAGGACATTGTATGAATGGTAACTGGTTTACAAGAAATATCCTTGAAAAATTGATCAAATATGGCAATATTTTCTGAATTGTATACCTATATATGTTTTGTAAACTGACAAACTGTGTTTGAAAGGGGGGGGGGGGTTACTATAAATTGTTATGATTATGTATATATTACAATTTACAATGCTTACCCAATCAACATACCTTGTTTTTAGATACACTTGATCATGGCCATATTGGTTCAGAAAATAACTATAATTACATTGCATGTACAATTAGTTTTCTTGATAAAATAGGAGTTGAATATGTTTTTTAAATATTTAACTTTCTTACTTTAAAAAGGGTTGGACTTCTAAAAAATTCAATATTACAAAAAGCGAAGTAGATTTGTTTTCTCCATATCGGTAAGATTGCGCAATGTATGCTTTTTTGAGCCCTTATCCAGCTGATTGAAGATTGATAGTGGTTTTACTCCAAGATCAATCTCAGCTACAGTGTGTCAATTAGGTCTATTTCTCAAACACAATACTTGGTCATCAAAGTAGTAAGAACAAACTTGGACCCTTTTCTACCAAGATATGCTTCAACTATACATCCATCAACTCTATGTATATTCTTAAAACCCATTTTAGACTTGCCAGTGGTCCTATAATATTGAACATTAGATATGTATTTTCAAAGAGCATATGAGTTTTGAAGAAATAAGAATAAATGTATTACAATTACTTACTGCTCATAAGGAGACATCCACCTATTTTGAACTGGACATCCTAGTAGGGTGACGTTTACAAGGTTAATGGAAAAATATTCTATCACATCAAAGAACTCAGGTGGAAGAATTTTCTTTAACTTATTGCTGATAACAACAATATTTCAGCCATTTCAACCAGATTCTATACTCTTAGTGTGCTGGAACACAAGTCTTTAAAGAACAAATTAATTTCTTCCATCGGTTTTCATAAATTTTCAAGTAATCCACAAAAAGCAATTGGAAGTAGTTGTTCCATTTAAACATGACAATCATTACTTTTCATCCCACGTAATATTTCATGCTTATGTCAACTCTCTTTTCCAAATCCAAAGCATATCCATCTGGCATCTTCAAGCTCTGAATCCACTGACAAATTTTCCTCTTATGTTCCATTGTGAATGAATAGCTGACCTTCGTCTTAATCAACATGTTGTTGGCAGAATCCTGTAAATGTAACTCTGGTCATCTATAGTAAGTCTAGCCCCAACATTATCTTTTTTCTTGCCATTCATATCTATTATAATGTTGAAAAAATTATCAAACTAATTATTTTCAATATGCATGACATCAATATTATGTCTGAGTAGATTATCCTTCCAATAAGGTAAGTTCCAAATTATACTTTTTTTAGTCCAATTATCTGCAATACAATACCCATCAAGTTTGTATGGTGGCTCCTCAACTACCTTTGGGAAATTTTGAACCCTCTCTCAATTAATATCATGACTCATTAATATTGGGGGTGGACTATCTCATTTAGTTTTATTCTTTCTAAAAGCACGTTTCATTCTTCTAAACTCAATTTTAGGAGGCAAGAATCAACGATGACATTCAAACCATGAATTGTTTCTAACATATTTTAGTGTGAATGATTTAGTATCTTCCATACAATAGGGACATGCTAACTTACCAACTGTCGTCCATCGAAATAGCTTTTCATTGATTGGAAAATCATTAATAGTCCTTATTAAAATATCATGCAGTACGCAATTTTGTTTCTGCGAAATATCCCATGTTTTAACCCCCTCAGATCACAATAATTTTAACTCATCCATCAAAGGTCGTAAGTAAGTACAAATCAATCAAACCTTTGGGTTTACGTGGACCAGGAATAACATAATTCAAAAACAGATAAGGACTTGTCATGCACATCTCAGGTGGAAGATCGTATGGTGTAATAAACATAGGCCAACAAGAATATGGTGCAGCCCCAACTGAAAAAGGGTGAAACCATCCGCACACAAAGCCAATCTAATATTCCTTGGTTCAGGGACAAAATATTGATAAGTTCTGTCAAAATGTTTCCATGCCTCTCCATCTGATGGATGATACATGACACTAGGTAGTCTTTTATTTTCCTGATGTCATATCATATAGAGAGCAGAGCTATTTGATGCATACAATATCTTGAATATTGGTATAAGAGGTAAATAGTACGTCGCTTTAATAGCAAGTTTCTTTTCACTATTACCATGCTTATAGGGAGGATGATTATAAAATTTACAAAATTCTAAATCAACATTCTTCTTAAAGTAACATGCAGTCATTTTCTCAACAATCAATTCTAATTGAGGAGAGACCTAACTTAGACATCAATTTTTTTCCTAATAATGTGAATCGGAAATCTCTAGATCAGGGTCCACTAATTCTTTCATGAGATCTATCAGAGTCATTGCTCCATGAGAATCATTCCAATCGGATTTAATACTTAACAATCTAACTGCAATAGACAATTTGGTGTGTGGACTTCCTTTGGACAAACGATAACTAAAATCACATAATTTCTCATATAAGATTTGTTTTTCTTCATTAGGAGTTTCTTCTACATTTTCCCCAAATTCAAAATCAGAATACAACCCAAAAGCATAATTAATCATATCTGTCATTTTGGAACTTTGGACATAATGCTCCAGAGATCTACTATTTTCACCAACAACAAATTTATTAAATTTGTTGTCACTATCAACTTCACCATGGCTAGTATAAACTGTATATCTTTGCTTAAGGCCATTCAACATAAGATGCATAGAAACATTTTCTGCGTATTTGCTATCCACATTTTGATATTTAATACAAGGAAACCTAATTAATCCTGAAGTTAAAAAGGATCAAGTGTTTTTGCATGGTTTACAAATCAAATGACACCTTATACAAATTTTTGAACCATACCCGCTTGACCAGGATTATTTCTATTATACGTCAAATTACTAATAGGTTCCAACCACACAAGTAATAGTGGTAATTTAAAACTTTAAAATAGAGTAATTGAATACTAGCTTTAGCAACTAACCATATTGACATTAAACTAAAAAATAAATCAAACTAAAGGTTAATGAAATTACATTTGAACTTATTTCAATAACTAAACCCCATTAATGCTAATTTAGTCGCAAACTAAATCCAACAACTTAAACGAAGTCTAGTACAAGACAGGAACTATACTATGTTATAAACGAATTACAACAACTAAATTACATTATCTTTAAACTAGTTTTAAACTAAATTCACTAAATAAATCACTTCATTTTAAAAACTAAATCAAGCTAAACGTTAATGAAACTACATTTGAACTTATTTCAAAAACTAAATCACATTACTGCTAAACTAGTTCCAACTAATTCTAACAATAAAACTGAAGTCTTTCATAAGGAAACAACCTTTGATAACTGAAGTCTTTCGTAAGGAAACAACCTTTTATAAACTAATTGCAACCACTAAATCACATTTGTAACACCTCATAACTCTATTCATAGGATTTGAATTTTTTTGGTCGTAAGTATATAATCTTGAACCTATTGACACCTTACTTGTCCCTATATCTTAAGGCTGATTCCTCAGTGTGGGAGGTGTATTGGAAGTGGTTTAGAGTCAGAAGAGATCCCTAGTACTTAGTCGAGTTCAAACCTTCTTATCGATTAAGTTTTTCATTTAGATTATGTAAGGGTCATCTTTAAATGATGAAGACTCTCAGAAAACAAAGAATTAGGTGGCCCCGATTCATATCAACTTAAATATACTTGAATTATGTTTCCAATGCACTAATTTTGCCTCATTTGGAGTTCAAAGAAAAATGTTATGACCATTTTACTACATACTATCTGAGTAGAGTTTTCTTAAGGAATAAACTATGACCTTGGCTTATGGGCTATAGATGAGCCTATGGGCCCGACCAAGCCTAAGGCCTAGACATAACATGGGGATTGGGAAGTCCGAAGACAACCAAAACAAGCCTCTTAGCATATATTATACGCATGCTTTGTTGTGGAGATGAAAATAAACATCAATAAGAGTTAAGTATAAAAAGGGAAGCGGGACTAAGTAAAGTCTTTCACAAACATAGAATCATAAGAAGAGTCAAGCTCAAAAGAATATACAAACTTAATATCCAACAACACCTCTACTTTAGATGGCGCGGGGGACAAGACACTTCCCGGGCTCATCCTCATAGTAAAAGTATCCAACATAAGGAGCAAGTCTTAACATAGCATGAATAAAGTAAATATTGTCCTCGGAGTTGTGGACTCTCCAAAATCTATCTTGAAGAATCGAATTAGCCACGTGGAGGATGATGATCAACAGAAGCTCAGGTTCCTACATGGTGATATCATGTAGGCATAGAGTATGCATTAGTACATTTGAATGCACTAAGTATGCGGATTGCAATGCAACAAAGAATAAGTTAATATATTCAAAATGCATAATCATAATCAAAGGATATGTGATTTTAATATTACATGAATGATCAATGCTTGTAATAGAACATGTTTGTAAAACATTAACTTGCATAATATATCATACATATGTGGGAGGAGACCTTAACCGACATAGACCAAGAAGCTATAACTTGGAATTCAAGGCATAACACCACCTCGGTACAGGTGACAAGGCATGATACCCCCAGCGAAGTGTGGTCTACTTGCCAAGGCAAACCAAACATGATAACATGAACTAGATGGATCCACTAGTATAGCAAGGGTAAAATATATATCCGATGGTGGCACATAGTTTAGAGACTAAAGATATTTTATAAGGACCCCTTGTGTCGAGCCCCCATCTAAAGCCACAATCGGTGCTAAGTCTAATCCCACAAAATACTTGAAATAATCATACTTTAATCATAACATGAATAACTTGTATGACACGCGATAGCTTGACATTAGTAGCTCATTACATGCTTGACTTCTTCTAATGAGCTTAACTTGAACATAAGAGTAAATAATAATTATACATGATCCCTTTCCTTGACATGAATGGCTCACAAGAGGTTAAAATTCTGAAATAGGGCTCTACTTGATACTGGTAAGATTGTAGGTACTTTTCATGCACTCAATACATGCTTTAATGCCCTTAATCATCATGAAATCACTTGATATGTAAATCATGTAATAGTTCATCAACAACTTGAGAATTCTTGTCATGTAATTTTATCAAACACATGGTGCGTTCATGATACTTGTTCAAAATTATGCAACTCAAAAGTAAATAAGAAGAGTAAATGTCATGACCCAGACCTAGAGCTTAGACATGACACGGCAAATGGGGAACCCAAAGGGACTCCAAATAAGCCTCTTAGCATATCATTGCGCATCCTTGGTCGCGAAAGTAATTAAACAACAATAAAAGAACGTAAAATAAGAATAAATAGTATAAGGGAGTCTTTCATAGCTTAGAAACAAACAAGAGTCAAAAGAGTTGAAGCTCAAAGCGTCATTACATAACATTTCCAACAACACCTCTAAACTTAGAATTGAGCGGGGGCCAAGACAACTTTCCGGGCTCATCATCATAGTCAAAATTATACAACAAGAGAAAGAGAGTCTTTGTATAACATAAGATCAAAAGATATCATCCTCGAAATTGATGAACACTAGACTTGCTTCAAAGATAGTACTAGCCAGTGGAGGAGTAAGTTGATCAAATAGAGCTTCGGTTCCTACATGGTAACATCATGTAGGCATAGAGTATGCATTAGTACGTTTGAGTGTTGTAAGTATGTAGGATGCAATGAAACTAGAGATTGAAAACATAAACAAAATGCGTAAATATAGGCAATAGATGAACATTGTAACAATATGGAATCCATGAATGATGCTTGATGTAAAACATGCTTATATAGAATATATTACATGTGTACGAAGAGAACATCATTATAGACCCCAAGGCCTACCACCCCCTTAGCGAGGCAATTGAGGTACAAAGCCCCCAACATGGTTGCATGGGCCTACCACCCCCCGAGAGAGGCCATTGAGATACAAACTCCCCAACATGGTTGCACGGGCCTACCACCCCTTGAGCGAGGTGATTGAGGTATATAGCCCCCAACATGGAAGTTTGGGCCTACCACCCCCCGAACGAGGCATGGTCAACTTACAACACTATAGATGCCTTTCACGAAAACAACTCATATGTACATCTCTTTCATCATCAAAAATCACTTAATTCACAAACCATAAAATGGACCTTCAAAAACTGAAGAATCCTTAACCGAACATTTTATCAAACACTTGGTGGGTGTGTAATGCTAGTACAAAATCATGCAATTCAAGAGTGAAATCATGTGAGAAAAACCATTGTAAAACCACCCACCAACACTTGGTAATACCCTCATGTCATTTACATCAAAACCCCTCATCAAATGACATAATGGATCATAGATTCATAGATCAAAACATGCTTAAACCGTCATAATTTTATGAAACTCCAACATAGTGTATAACCAAATTCATAATAAGTAAGACCTATAAGTAAATCAACTTAGAAACATGCAATTTATGTAAAAAGGAAGGTTGGGCACCATGGGTGAAAGGACCCAATGGTTGAAACCCACATACCGCAACTTTGAAGATTTCCTTGATGAAGATTTGATTGAGACCTTGACGCTTGAATGAAATCCTTAGATCCGGAAAGAGATTAGAACACTCAAATTTTGGGTGAAATATTTGTCTAAGTGTTAGAGAGGGTTTTGGGGAATTTCTTATATGATATAGAGTTGAAATATGACCAAGTATATATATTTTTATTTATAGGATGGCTTCGGCTCAAGACCCAAAGACGTTGGACCAAAATAGGAAAACTGGCACAGAATAACGCATCTCCATGATGGCTCCACATCACGGAGAAAATGCGTACCCTTACTGTATTTGCAAAATAGATGAAATTCATTTTCCGCTATGGGTCTTATAAATTTCAGGTTATACCCATTTCCCATTCAATTATTTCCCCTGATCAAGAATATGAAGTCGTATTTTTGATACCACACACAGATTTTGAGATATATAGAAATTACTATTATGGGCACTTCTGAGGCATATTTTCAAACACTTTTTGGGTCATTTCAGTAAAATCAATTCAAAATCAACCAACCAATATTGGATATCTTGAAATTCATCTCAAATTCACAAATGTACATAGTTTTCATAGTTCACCTCATGCATAACATCAATAGATATAAACCAACTCATGGTATGAGATTAAAATAGATATTTATGCATAATCAATCGATACTTGGTAAACCCCAACATATTTTACGTTCATAATTTATAATAAGATATACCCATGAGTAATACAACTTGAAATCATTCAATTTTCATAAAAAGAGAAGGTTGGGCTCCGTAGATGAAAGAACCCATGGATGAAGACCCACATACCTCAAACTTGGATTTTCTCAAAATAGAGTTGGGGCAAACTTGAAGATTGATATGGGTTCTTGAGTTCTAAAATTTAGCTTGAAAATCCTTGAATATGAATGAGAGATTTGATAAAGTCTTGGAGAGGTTTTAGAGAGGGTTTTGTGAGTTCTAGAGTTGAAAAATGGCTGACTATGGAAGATTTCATGTTTAAATGAGCGTTGGATTATTACCCCAATGCCCTGGACGAGATAAGAAAACTGGGAAAAAACTTACACTGGCCCGTGTTCAGTCCGCGATGCGGACCAAATGAAAAACAAAATCAACACTATCCATGCATAGGTCGTGTCGCTCCTGGGGCGCGGATGCTCTTCAGAAAATCATAAATTAGTAAAAATTATTTTTCGTCATGGGTCTTTTAAAATTCGAGTTATACCCATTTCCCACTCAATTTTTCCCCCTAATCAAGAATATGAAGTCGAATTTCTGAAATCACGCACTAATTTGAGATATATAGAAATTACGATCCTGGGGCATTTCGACGCACATGAGGGGTGTCTCAACTATCATCTTGTGGATTAACTCCTGAAAGTTGAATTTTGGTCCCAAACACTACAAACCTAGGTACGGGTTGTGCAGGTTCTATGGTCCATATTTTGATCCCATAGAATGAGTTTTAGGACCCCAAGATCCACCCCAGTGTCTACAAATTGACTTTTAAGTTCTATAAGCTTCTACAGACCATAGGTAGTCCCGTAGGTGGCATGGACAATGTTTTTTTAAAAAATAATATTTTCGTCCTTTTTCACCCTTTCTAAGCCTAAACTTGGTAGTTTTTCACCTAATTAAATCTCTAAGGCTATCCAAAAATTAGAACAAGTTTGCATCGGGAGAAAAGCTAGGGTTTCAAAAGAAGCTAGTGAGATCTTCAAAGTTCTTAATAATCTAGTCTTCCAGGTATGTAAGGCTTACAAAAATCCTATTTAATTATCTTATCATCATGTATCGAATAGTTTCTTTAAATATCCAGATATTAGTTGAACAAGATTTCATCATTACAGGTAGAAATTCTTGGTTATATTACTTTTTTTTTTAAGAAAAGCATGATATTTACAAAACTTTTCTATTTAATTTTCTTGAAAACCTAAGTTGAGAAACTATTTTTAATTACTAAACTAGTTAAATTCTAAAGTTATTACAAAAATTTATGAATTTCGAAGTCTTGCTTTAAACTCAAGAAAAGTATTTGTGTAAGTATTTTATAAACAGTGACACATGAAACCTATGATTTTAGACATTTTCGAAAAAATTTAAGACAATACTAAGTTAGGCTAAGTGTCAAAGAGAAGAAAAGTAGCACTTTGAGAAAATATATTCTTTTAAGTATGAGCATATAATTCATACTTTTTGAAGTAGTATTTACCATCAATATGTGTAAGAGTAATAATAACACAAACTCATAAACTATATAGCTAGTGTAGGATAGGATTGTACCAGGAGTATAACTTCTTATTTGCCACTGAGATAACCTAGTTTTGAGATGGATCCACTCTCCTTAATACTTCGTTCCTTTCCCTAGCAAAGTATAGGATGACTCTGGCAACATAGGCAAGACATTATATCATCATGAGCCTCATAATGATGGTTTATCGGTTAGAGAAACTCCCCAAGTAAAGCTTATTATTTTATAGACCAAGTTGTGTTATTCCATTATTAAAGTGTTTCCTTTTATTCCGTTTCATATTTAGTTGAGCTGAGCTATTTTTTAGAGCGGAACGTTTTAACTATTATATCTTTCATACATTAAGTTGTTCTCATTAATGCACTAAAACAAGTATTTTTTCTATAAATATGAGTTGCACTTTGAAGCACATTTAAAACATATTTTTACTTGCATGACATACTTTTATCAACTAATTTATCTAAGAGTTTAGTTTCAAAGTCGAGTATGATGTCCTTATACTTTACTTCCATTTTACATACCATACAAATCACGCACTAACATCACTTAGTGTTGCATCATTTTGTGATCCAGATTCAAGTACTTGTGATAGCATATATTCAATAAGATAATTCCCATCAGCAATTGGTGAGGCCTCTTTGCATTCAGAGGAGCTCGGGAGTCCTTTTTTTTATACTTATTTCAGTTGAGATACCCGTGGGCTACCCCAGTACATAGTTCAAAGTAAGTACTTTAGAGGATTCATAGACTGGAAAGATATTGTTCATTTTATTCCATTGAAGGAATTGGAAAGTATTGAGTAAAGTTTTATATATTATTATTGTACGCGCGCGCGCGCACACACACACACACACACACACACATATATATATATATATATACATTACAACGCGGACCGACAAGGTCTCCGCTGCGGTCCTGCCGCCTAATAAAGTATCAAACATAACATAACGTGGTCTCGCCGCCTGATGAGTGTCAAAACATACAACAAACTCCTACATACAGAAACTCTCATACCCACTACCCACAAGTATCCACAGACCCCTATACAAATAATCCGAACGGAAGTACATATACATAACCGACTCGAAATACATAAAACACATGAAGGACTACCCAAAGCTCGCTCCTGGACAAAGGAGCCCTGCAGCAGCAAACGGAGATCCTAAAGTGGAGGGTGTCACACCTGTGCGCC